>OY757911.1:93284442-93346942 GCA_963585895.1 Sepioteuthis lessoniana | reverse complement strand
TCATTTTACTGAAGACGTCGCCACTTTAGTTTGGATCATTTGGAAGATTTTAGATAGTAATTTGTTGAGCCGATCAAGGAGAGATTTATTGGTTTATAAATCGTTCCCCACCCTCTATATTTACTTCGTGCACAATTCCTCTCTCTATAAACCACTGACTCTTCCTTTTCAAAAATCCCCAAATCTTGTATCTGATTAGTCTCACAATTTAAAGAGGGTTATCCTGTTTTAGTTTTGGGTCACAAGTCTGAGTATCAAGGTCGCTGATGGAAGGCGTTGGCCGCTTGAAGCCATCATTGTGTGCACTAACATTTTTGTTGTATTCTAGTATTTTCGAAATAAGCTTTAATTTATGGATTTTTTGTCAAAATTTTCTTGAAGAAATGTTCAGTACGATTTGTGTGAAAAATGAGAAAACCGTACATTGCCACTGGCTAGATTTTCAGGCATTTCCGGCACAGCAGATCTATTCTATGCCTTGCAAACAGTGCGATAACCTATAAAATTGATTTTATATTTCTACTGAGAATGGGAGAATAATAAAGTGTAATGACAAAAGTGGATGTAACTATGTCGTATGTATATTAAATCATGCCTTGTTATTTTGTTATTTACTGGATATAACAATGTATAACTTGATCGCCTGTATATGTGTCGATGATACTTTATGTTCCCAAAAGCATTAGTTTATGGAAATGCTAAAATTGTATCTTTGATTAGTAAGACAGATTGACTTAATCTCCATATAGTACCAATAGTAATGTTGCAGATGTCCCGAAGCAAGTTGGCACCAATGAACAGACAAAGACGAGATAAATTGATGACGACAAAATGAAAAGAAAATATCAGACATGTGGTCACAAAAAAACCCACTCATCTTATTCGCTATGAACCGGTCCTAAAAATAAAAAGATATGAAGAGGTATTTTAACGTTGAACAAGGAAAGATATATTCTTTGGCAATAAAGTGGGCGGTTTCACTTAAACTCGAATTTTTGGTCACTTTTTGTCATGACTTGTTGCTCTTCCCAAAACTAACATTTCAAGCATCTAAAAGTCTTATGTTTGACTGTTTCTTTCTAATTCAGTTTGAGTTCTTGAGATTAACCATTTTTTTTTCGGGATTAGATGATCTGTTCGCATCGCAAAATCTCAAGAAATTGCGTGAATCTCATTCTCTAGAACGGATTCTAACTTTTTCATATAGAATTTGTTAGCTTTGTCAAATTTCATTTTTTGCTATTATTATTTACACATTAGAGTTTTTCACGTCAGCTTTTGCTGATGGTTTTTCACTGGAGTTTGAAAGACAGCAAGTCTCCTCAAGTTTCCAGGACTCTTCTCAGTATTCTGGCCGTTCTCAATAATGTAGTAGTTTGGATGGTTTCTACGATTCCGCCAACTTCTAAGTCCTCCAGTCCCTTTAGTAATCTTTTGTTACTTTTCCAAACGCACCAATTACCATTGGTATAATTGTCACCTGCATGTTCTATAGTTTTTTTTCAATTCCCTAGCAAGGTCGATGTACTTATCCTTCTTTTATTATTATTATTTACTCCTTTAGAGTTTTTCACATCAGTGTTAGCTGATGATTTTTCACTGGAGTTTGACTGACAGCAAGTATCCTCAAGTCTCCTGGACTCGTCTCAGAATTCTTACTGTTCGCAGCAATGCAGTCATTTGGATAGTCTCTACCCATCCGCCAACATCCAAGTCCTCGAGGCCTTTTAATAACTCTTTGGTTATTGTGCCAAAAGCACCAATCACAATTGGCACAATCGTCACTTTCATGTTCCACAGCTTTTTCAATTTTCAAGCAAGGCCGAGGTACTTATCCTTCTTTTCACATTCCTTCAGATTTATTTTGTGGTCCGCCGGAACAGCAAAGTCGACAATTTTGCAAATTCTCTTTTTTTTTTTTTTTGTTGATTATTATAAGGTCTGGTTATCTGGCCTAGATTTGGTGATTATTATCATTACTATTATTTCTTCAAAATTAAACATGATATTTTACTTATATATATATATATATATATATATATATATTCAGATTTCAGATTCTTTGTAGATTTCCCAGAGCAAACAGAATCTAAACACCGATACCAAGATGTTCTGGTCCCTATCCACATTTCGTAATTTCCCCGCGGAACTTTACTAATATATATATATATATATAGGTAATATTTGGTCAGGTTAAAACAGAGTTTGGAGTAATTCCCTCAGGACAAGAAAAACATTCAAGAGCTGAACATTTAAATTTTCCTGGTAGAGGGCTCAATGTAATTTATTACAGAGCAATATTTCTTGAAGAAAAAAACCAAAGACCGGTTAATTCATGGTTATAAATTTATTTCGATCCCGTATTTTTAGTTTCTAGTGTGAACCAAAAACATGAAGAAAAAAAATTAATACAGGACTTCTTCAGACCCAATGGATAATTATCCATTGGTTCTGAAGAAGTCCTGTATTAATTTATAAATAAATTTATAATTTATAATCATGAATTAACCGGTCTTTGGTTTTTTCTTAAAGAAAACATATATATATATATATATAAATGTGTGTGTGTGTGTGTGTGTGTGTGAGAGAGAGAGAGAGAGAGAGTCTGCGCGTTGCTAGATAATGTATGAGGAGAAAGTAACAATCAGTCAATGGACGCAAATATCTAGCAAATCCTTTTGCTATGATTTGTATTGCGGCAATGGTTTTCCAAACAACTTATTAGAGAAAATACGCTTTTATGCTCGCTTCTGTACCTATTGTTCATGAATAATTGATAACTGATCGGGCGAGTGAAAAATATAAACTTTTTTCTCTCTGTTTATTTTCGGCGTTTTGCTCCTGTGTATTTTCCCCTTGAAATAAAAATTATTCTTTGAAGAAAAATAGACGTGGTCATTTTGTCTTTAGCTTCAAAGAAATAACTTCACACTTAATATTCTTATTATATGATTATGATGATTTTGAAGTACAAATATTCAGTATTGTCCTAACCAAATTATAAATTCAGTAATTCATTGACTACTAATGAACCGTTTCTTGTGACTGAATTAATTATATATCAGAGGTTGGAAAGCAGGTTATCTCACTTATGTATCTGTCAAAATGACTAAATCCTGTAAAATGTGTTATTTGTTCTCATTGTAAAATATTTTATTACCCTATATATTTAGAACTTACTGGATCTGTGATCGTTAGGAATATAATCTAATAAAGTCTTCGTCTGACATTATTCATATTTAGGAGGAACTCTTAAGAAATGAAATCGGCAACCCGAATTCAGTCCTGGACAAGATTCTTTATGTTGATCTTCACGCTGATGCCGTAGGCAAAGGTATGAATCTATCTGTTCTCTTTCAACCTATGAAAAAATAGTAAAGTTGACTGGGTTCTTTAGCCTATGTTAGGCGCACTAACATATATATGTATATATGTGTGTGTGTGTGTGTGTGTGTGTGCGTGTGCGCGTGCGCGTTCGTGTGTGTCTGTGTGTCTCTTCTTGTGTATGCATTATAGTTTGTCATAACATTTTCTTTGTTTTTGGCAAAAAAATTCATTTATCAGAGCGTCTATGAAGACAAAAGGTGATTTAATTGGTGGAGCCTTTTTTCCGGTCCAATAAGCATGAGGCAGATTGCACTGGGGTACATGATACCATTAACAAAAAAGCATCCCATGCTTGATTTTGAAATATCATATATATATATATATATATATATATATATATATATATATGATATTTCAAAATCAAGCATGGGATGCTTTTATATATATATATATATATATATATATATATATATATATATATATATATCAATGTGTGTGCGTGTGACATCCTTCGTAACGGTTCTTATTTTATTCCTATTTACAATTGCCTTCTTCGTTTAACGCATTTAACTTAGTGATGAAACTAATTATCAGCAAATTTTGGGGAAATATTCCACATGTTAAAAAACATGTTAAAATATCTTATATTACGGTTATATACATATTAAAATATCCTCATTACAATATGAACAGCACATAAGAATCAAATTAATAAAATGTTCAGTAGGATATTGTATAATGTACTTTATATTTAATATAACCTAATATTCAAGGAAAATTCCATAAAATACAATTTTAATACTTAATTTCTTGTTTCTGTCTTTATATAATAATACAAAAAAACTTGTGAACTCACGACTTTTCTAAGTGTAAAAAAATCTCTTCAAAGACTCAAAAAATTTAGTTCCTGCATTTCTCTACAGGCATTCATGAAAAAATACCCAACAAGAAATAATTGGAAGATCAAGTTGTCATGTTGAGTAATCAGTTTCCATGAGATAAAACAATTGAGGATAATGAGTGGAGAAAATATTCTGTTTTCCTCACCACCTTTGCCAATAAAATCAGACTTTAATTAGTTCCCTCAAAGAAGAGAAACATTATAAAAATGTTACGAGAACAGTTTGGATGTTTAGCAAATGAGAATTCTTCTTTGTGGGGGCGTAGATTTGGATTACGTTTTTTTTTTTTTCTCAAGATCAAGAAGACGAAGGATCAAATTACTAAGCCACTTGACAAAAATCAATTTCCAATCTGCCCAAATAAAGGCTTCCATAGAAATTACTAAAGGCATAAACGATCCTGACGTTGTACATAATATTCTCGACATTCATTTATGGAAATATTCTATTTGAAAGAATAGTTTGAAGATGGAAAGAAATGTATACAAACCTTTCGTAATATATGGAATAAAGTGGAATACTCATGTCCCAATACAAGAATGACCGTTTTTATTTTTAGAGATAGTTTTGATTATGAATTAAACCTGAGAACAGTAAACAGTGGGGGTTTGTTTCAGATATTGTCTATTTTTTAAGTTTAATTGTGTAATAGACTATGTTTCATATCCTTAATCTAGAATATTTGAGCACGTTTTCCTTTTTTGTTTGAAAGTTCTGATGTTTAGAAATTCATAAATATATCGAAAAATAATTGATCTGAGAGAGGAAATTCGTGATCAGAATTCTGTTGAAACTTTTAAATGACTCTCAAGCTAAAGAACACGCTAATCTAAGACAAACTAATGCTTTCGTTTCAAGAAATATTTGGGGGTGTAGAGAAGAGGAAAATCTCATTTTGTTTTGGCGCGCTATTTAATTCGACACCGAATTTCACCCAATCAGGATGACATATCCCATTCAGCCCGGACCTTCATTTCCGGCTACCAAACGGGTGAGCGGCCAAACACACTCTCTTCGGCTGGAGGCGGCGACTAGAACGGACGTGTCTCTGGTCGCCCCTGCTTAGCGATGCCTTATAGCTAAACAAGCCACCCGGTGTGGACATATCACCGTGGCTTGAATCCTAGCAGCAGCAACATGGACATTCAACGAGGGAACCTTCTAATTTATGGATTCTTTGCGTCTAATATTTTAGACCAAGGAATCCCAGTTGAATATGAATTAGATACGTTCAACATGCCTTCCACAAGCACCACAGAAATTTACTATGTCGATTCGAGCGCCACTCCGCTCTCGACAAGTTCCCATTTCACCTCTGGTCACATTAATGGAGATAACGCCTACTCTTCACAAATACCAGACACACGAAGCTACACGGTGGCCTTGAATACTTCCCTCACACGTCCAACGACACGCTGCCATTTCCAACATCCCGCTAAGCTATCGCGTCTCCAAAAAACCCACAAGCCTAAATACCACGAGTTTTGCAGCGCCAAGAACAAACCTCCTCAAAGCTGCAAATAAAACCTTTCGTTCTTGTGTGTTGTTATAAAGCAAAGTCTTGTAATTCATTTCTTGTGCCCATAAAATCTATAGTGTTAGGGAAAATAATTAATTCCCACAAAACACGCTATAGGGGTTTTAGACTAAAAGATTTAGTAATTCATCTTAACGACTCCTTTGTAAGTTTGACTGAAGTCGGTAGTATTAGCTGAGGTTGAACTGGAGCGTTGGTAGCCCGTACGGCTTGGCAATAAGTTGACGACTTGAACCTGGGCTAGTACGTGTACTACCGTGAATCTGAGCTAGTAGTACTCGTCAGGCGCCTCACGTACGCACGAGTATTGCACAAGGCCTTTTTTTATCGTTGAAACCAGGGGCAGAGCTGTAGCCCAAACACGCCCGGCGGTTCTAAAAATGCCTTTTCCTGTTGGCATTCCCCAAAAGAAGGACGCTTCAGGCGCCAGGCAATAAACGTAGCCTATCCGAGGATGGTTCGAGCCAGGAGGGCGGCGACTCGCGGAGGTTCGAGGAGAACCTTTCATTGCAAGCGTGACATGAGTGCCGGCTTCCCGGCCTCGACTGACCGCCACTTAAGCCAAGGCACACCCGCTCAGATCCGTATACCAAGCCACACAGCCGATCGAAGAATGTTCCAACCCTGCGACGCCGACCGACTGGACTCCAAGTGTGTACCACGATTGCTTTACGCCGCTTAAGTATATTCTATATGTGTGCTTTATGGTCATACTGGCATAGCACGTGTGCGTGCGAGCAAATAAGCATATTCGTAAGACTGCGATGTTACTTAATGGAAACCTCTCTGCATTATATTCTTCCCTTACCATGCATCCTTTAGTAAAATTTTACTTTTTGTAACAAGTTTTAAGGTAGCCAAACCTCTCCTCAAAAAAAATCTTTTTGATTAAAAACCAAAGTGTCGAGATATTTTCTGTATACTTGAAAGCATTATAAAAACACTGAGGTAGAATATGCATATTCTAAAACAAGAATCTATACGCTATAACTTTAAATTAATACCATCCAGTCCTAGTGGAGGTGCCCTTGGTGTAGTCGGTATCGCCGTAGGAAATGAACACAGCGATACGAGTTCAAATCCTGGACGAGACTGATTGCATTTCACATAGCACTAATACCCTTGGGAAAGGTATGAATCCAATAATTCTCCCTCCAGCTATGGGTAAATAGTAGGACAGACTAGTTTCTTCAGCCATGGTGAGGCAACTAGTCTAGGAGAAGGAAAACTCTGAATTCAAACCTGTTAAACTCCGCTTAAAAATTGACCTTGTGTCATATCCTGCCCGAGCGGAGGGGTTGGTAAATAGTACCATCCAGTCCTATATCGGATCTTTCGACAATGTCTCTTTATAAAATTTTCTTTAAATTGCGAATATTTTGTCGTCAAAGTTGATTTCTGTATCTTAAATAAAGCCGTCTCTGAAAAACACCTTGTCGAGAGTAACGACGACTTTTACTTGAGGTGATACTGCTTTTATTACAGGACCTTATCTACATACAATACTACACTGTATAAGTATCAGGTACATGACGTGTACAATTAAATGTACATTCAATTAATTTGTGTTTAACATAATCCTGGAATCCTGGTTTTAGATCGGTTTGTATCTATAATCATATGCCTTATTTTTTTTAAAATTCTTTTTGCACTTTTACGTGTGTCAAAGGACAAATAAACATAAAATTATTTTCAACATCGAGCACTTTGGAGATCATTAATGAATTCCTGGTAAACTTTTGACCCATAATTATGGCTGCATTGAATGGTTTATCTTATTTTTTTGACAAGTTTGCAATGTTCAATCCAAATGTTTACGAAAAAGCCAATTTAGACCTCTGTGATGTGAGCTGAATATTCGAAATAGTCTTTACGTTTCATAGTTTTAGATTATATATCTCTAGGTTTTAAGTGTGGAAATGATGTAGGACTCAGTACATTATATTATTGACTGAAATATTACTTTTTTTCCGTATTCTATATTATGCTAAGGTATACACTGAATAAATCAATTTTGATAGTTTTCATGTTTGAATTTTAAAATACCAATGAAAACAGAAGGGTTAACAGAGTTACTTGAAAAGGCTTGGCTTTCATATTGATTATTCATTTTAGATTGGAAATGTTAAACAGTTTAACGTCTTCAAATGTCTGATCAAAAATGTTTCTTTGTTTATACGTACTCTGTTGACAGAAATATCAAATTGAAAAAGTTGCGTGTAGAAAACGTACGTGGTCTATAAACAGCATAAAACAAAAGTATTTCATGGTATGTTTAAATATTGTGTTATTTTGCTTCATTATTTTCTGCAATTTGTTTTTTCCTCTTTTTTCATCCTTTTTTTCGGCATGTTAGTAGTAAACATGGGAAAATCGCATCTCAAACGTTATTCGATGTCGGACTGTACATTATAGGAATAATTTATAATCAATTTAAGCAATTGCATTCTAGTGGGTAGAGTGTTCGCCAATGGCCCGGGAGACTCGGGTTCAATCCCAAGTCGAGTCATATCAAATACTTTAAAAATGGTACCTCCAGGCTGAACACTCAGCAATATAAGGTACGTATCTAGGGTAAAGTGGAGCAATCCCGACAAAGGAGTAGAGCCCTCCTCTACACCTAGGTGTAGTAGCTATTGTTAAGGGAGCCTTCTGGACGCCCGCCACAACGGTCGCTAACTTTACTTTTTACATTTATACATATTTACCGACCCCTCCACTCGGGCAGGATATGACACAAAGTCATTTTTAAGCAGAGTTTAACAGGTTTGAATTCAGAGTTTTCCCTCTCCTAGACTAGTTGCCTCACCAAGGCTGAAGAACCTAGTCTACCCATAGCTGGAGGGAGAATAATTGGATTCATACTTTCCCAAGAGTATTAGTGCTATGTGAAATACAATCAGTCTCGTCCAGAATTTGAACTCGCGTCGCCGTGTCCGTATCCTGCGACGATAACCATTACACCACGGGCACCTCCACTAACAGGTTTGAATTCAGATTTTTCTTTCTCCTAGACTAGTTGCCTCACCAAGGCTGAAGAACACACAACTTTATGCTTTATATTTGTTGAGTTCTGTAGCAAGGTCTAGATATTTCCCCATGTTTTTTTTCGTTTATTTACTACTACTTTAGCAGACAATTAAAACTGGAAGTGGTGCTTTGGTCACTATTGGGTGGCACATATATACCTTTCCCAAGGGTATTAGTGCTATGTGAAATGCAATCAGTCTCGTCCAGGATTTGAACTCGTATCGCCGTGTCCATTTCCTACGACGATAATCATTACACCACGGGCATTTTTTTACATTTATAAATCTGTAGCCTAATGGTAAACGAAGTTTTCGATGTACGCAAAAAATACTTATTTTTCAATGAAATTGTATTTTAGTGAAATTAGTTACTTCATGTGAAAAGTAAAAACATTCAACAATTATACTGTGAAATTAATTCAAATGTTGTGCATTGACTTCATTTGAAGCGACAATATGCTTATCGATGTTCCCTTATATAAATAAGTGTTAGCCGACCGAAGTCTCCCTTTTTAATAGCTACTACATCGTTGAGTTGGGGAGACTGCTACTCTGTATTCTGAATAACTACACATATTGATCCGTTCCTTATAATGTTGAGTAGTAAGCAAGGAAGCAACAAATACTATTTTGGAGTCTTTGGTACAACTCGATCTAGGATTGAACCCCGGTTTCATGAATCATTGGTGAACTCTCTCTCTCTACACACACACACACACACACACACACACATATATATATATATATATATATGATTAATTCGTTTTATGTCTTATTCATAAGAAAGCCCTCGTTATATCAAAGCTTAACAAGGTAGCCATATATCTGACCAAATAAAAACATTGAGAATTTCGTTACTTGACCTTACCATATAATTCTCGTGGAAAATTGTAACTCCTGATAAGGAAGCATTCTGACGATTTATTAGCTCACACAAGAAAGCTTTTAACAAATGATGTTTTTGAAGGAGGTGATGCAGGTGTTATCTAGGATGCATTGGATGCCGATAACAAAACCCTTAATTATAAAGACCTTTAGGTTTACAGAAGCTCAGCTGTTTAGATAACAAAGAAGAGACACCTTCATGTATCCTGGCTATGACTAACAGGCATCCACCAGGGAGGTCACAATTCTGGAAACCGTGGAGTCATCGTATATTTGTCATTGCTACCAGGTCCACTCTGACTTTCTGTCAACCAAAATTTATTCTGCAGTTACTTGTATATATGTATACACACACACACACACACACACACACACACACACACATATATATATATATATATATATATATATGTGTGTGTGTGTGTGTGTGTGTGTGTGTGCGTGCGTGCGAGCGCGCATGTGTGCGTCTAAAAATGATTTTTTTTCTTTTTCTTGTTTATCTAAAGAAAGAAAAATTAAAAATTTCAAAATGAATAGGTCTACAAACAGATTTTTATTCTTTTAAAATTTATTCATTTCGTCTCACTCCTATTTCCAGGTTCTTGCTTTCCTGGAAAAAAACATGTAAGGACTAGATAGATAATTTTTAAAAGAATATAAATCTCTTTGTGGACCTATATATATATATATATATAAGTAGTTAGTAAGTTAGCCAACAGTACTCAAGGGCGTCCCGAAAGCTCACTTTTCAATAGCTACTACGCCAAGGTGTAAGGGAGGGTTCTACTTATAGGATACACATTTTTTCTTGTTTTAAAATAAGCAATAAAAACATACTTAAGAACATTCTAGAAGTTTAGGATCCAAACTGCATTAGCATATAATTACATTTTTATATTTTCAACCAAACAGCTAAAAATATAGAATAGAACATTCTAGAAAATTACGATCGGAAGTGAACTTACAGAAAATATTTAGGCTCGAAAATAAAATAGTAAAATACAAATCTGATTGGTCAATAAATGTCTACGCGCCAAAATTTTAGGACGATTCTTTGATCCACCTGTAGGATATAAATAACACAGAGTTAGGAAGTCAAACACACAAGACACAAGCTTACACACAAACGAAGACACAGATGAAGACAAGCCACTAAGTCCGTAAAGCAGTAGCCGATACATTCCGGCAAATTCCTTTCCTTCCTCAACTAAAGTTCATGAACTCTCTTCAAATGGCTGAGAATTATATTCAAAAGAAAAACCCGACACACCCTCTTTCATCAACGCGACACGCTGTCGCCACTGTCATAAAACCCGCTATAAACTTAATGTAAGTAAGAACGACTTATTTTCGGACTCTGTTAACATGAACATGCACATATCTTTAAACAAATTTATTCTCTTGTTGTCAAGCTTTATTTTCCAAAAGGCCATTTACATATCGTGTATTTTGTTTGTTTTCATATTCTGTTGTATGCATGTTGGGTTGTTTGTTGTTTAATGTTCGTTGTGTTCTATTCCATTTCTTTTGCGCGATTGTGGGGTTTTGTGTTGTATTTGTGGTGGGGGTAATTTAGAGAGCAAGCTGCTGAAATAACCAAATTACATACAACCCCCACATACTTCTATCCCTAGATTGCTCTATTTACCTTTGATCTGCGCGTTATAATGCTGAGTATTAAGCAAGGAGGCATCACGTAATATTTTTTCAGTCTTTGGTATGATTCGACCGAGGATTAAACCCAGGTCTCCTATATATATATATATATATATATATATATATTTATATATGTGTGTGTGTTTCTCTGTCTCTCTCTCTCTCTCTCTCTCTCTCTCTCCCTCTGTGTGTGTGTGTGTGTGTGTGTGTGTTCTACATTTCAAAACTGTTTAATTGTACCTGGGAAAGTACTATCTACGAGTCCAGTAAATCCGAAGGAGACAGAATTTTACATATTTGTCAGCTTCATTTATACACTGGCTATTAAAAAATTGATTTTATAGCTGTTTAACTATTCAATACCAGTGGATTCATCGTCAATTAGAGGTTAATGTTCTGAGCTACTACAATTTAGTTAGCGAGTTCGAACTCAAGTCGCTCATTTTCGTTTACTTTCAGATTATGATCCTGGAGAAAGGTAGGAACTGCCTGATCTTCTCAGCTATAGGTTAAATATTACCACTAATGTTCTTCACTAAGGATAGCTTAGGCATTAAATAACCGAAGAAGGGTGACTAGAGTTCAAACTTAGGGACTATAATGTCACAGTTCGGTATGTTACAGCCGAGACGGCTGGGGCAGTAGAAAATGTCAACTGCAACTGTGTCAAGGGGTAAGACCCTGCCTCCAATGAGTGTCCTAATATGACAATAAACCGTTTCCTGTTGATGTTCTAGTCTTGGAGGTTTGAAAAAAAGGATGTACTTCTTCATTGGCATAACACCCTTATCAAATCTGAGCCAGAGTGATAGTAGATCTTAGGGTCTCACGTATAGATCAAATAGAACTGTATAACCATTTAACTGTGTGCAAACAAATGCCTGATATTAAATTGAATATTTAGTGTTAAATTACCATGCTTGAAACTATTTAACTGTGTGCAAACAAATAAGTAATATTGAAGATAATTGTTGGTTTTAGAAAGCATTACGAGAAAACGTTTAACTGTGTGCAAGTAAAATTATTAGCGGTAGTTGGCAATACTTGAGACCATTTAATTGTATGCTAACAATTGACAAGAATCAAATACTTGAAACGATTTTACTAATAGCGAACAGATGAGGTCCATCTTATTAAAATATTACCCGTAAGCTAATTGTCTACTAATCATATATTTGATATATGCATGCATGATCAGGATTTGGCATTAAAAAACCTTCAAGGGTTGGTACGCCATAAAAACCCAACCAACAAAACCAACTAACCGACCAACCAATTAGCACGATAATCATTCTAAGCTATAGATACTTAGCAGCTGTTTGTTTACATTTTTATACTCTATCGGCTACCAGAGTGCTCAATTCTTTCGAAGAGCTTTGCATTATGGAGCAGCGGCCGACAATTCCTTCACCAGAGTGCTCATTGCTTCACCAGAGCGTATATTTTGTATATTGACCTCCGACCCGGTCGGGCTGTCAAAATAGGAAATGCGTCTGTGTAAATAACAGGTGAATCCGGTCGAGGAATATCAGAATATTATAACCTTGACCGTGGACGGGTTCAATGAGTGCGAAATTGTGACGCTCGTAGGAAGGAGAGTGGATGTCAAACTATCATATAACCCGGGTGATGACAGGAAATCAGTCAGATGGAGACAAGAAGCGGTAGAGAAAGCCAGCACCCAGCAGAGTGGGCCCTCGGGCCCACGGTTGAGCAGCCCAGGAGAACGGGAAAGAAACACTGTAATGGCCATAATTGTGGGGGGTCAATATGTTGCAGTCTCCAACTCCTTCTCGCACACAACTCTTTCAAACAAAGTGAGAGGTATATTTTTCTAAAGAACTGTGTCGCTCGTCTTTATTATGTCGTCGTTATCATTCTGCATGCATCTGCACATGAGTATGCAACATATATATATATATATATATATATATATATATACTAGTAAACTATGTCATGCTTCATACATGTAAATTGATTTTACATATTGATTTACTGAAAGACAGATTAATTTTAAATAGGAAGAGAGAATATTCGATATATAGCAAAAAAACCTACGAATAGACTGGCATGAAAACACCTGCCTTATATATAGGGAATAGAAAGAAAGATAAAGAGAGAGAGAGAGAGAGAGAGAGAGAGAGAGAGAGAGAGAGAGAGAGAAAGTGTGGTGTGTGTGTGTGAGAGAGAGAGAGAGAGAGAGAGAGAGAGAGAGACAACAAAGAAAACTTATCAATAGAAAGATGCCCGAATTAATTCCTTAAAATTAAGAAGGAAGCATGATTAAAAAAGGGAAATATACGTAGGTCATTCAATAAATAAAGGAGTGATTTTTTGAAAAAGAAAAATCAGTTTTATGAGTTTTTCTCATATAGGCAAACTTTAACATTCTTCGAATTGTTTCAGAGCAAAAATTATTTTCATTTTTCAAAAATATTTTTTCTGAGATTATTCAAAATGGCTGCAAATATAACAGAGTACTCTTATCTTAACAGAGGTCTGTCATTAACTTTTTAGTCAATACGAAATAAAATCCATGTAAAATTCATATAATAATATGAAATTTATACGGAGTTGCATGTTTTGGGAGAAGATGTTTACAAGTGTACTAAACATGGGATTGCTACAATGAACATGTGTCGAGATAACAGTCCATTGGAGAAAAAAACACGAACTATCCTGTAAAGAAAAGTTTTCGGCTGCAGCAGTCATTAAAAGAGTGTCATTTAGACAGTCATTTACACAGTGAAAGAACTTATAATTGATTTCTTTGAAAATTGTAAACAATGCTTCCTATTGCCAATTCCTTTGACAAAATTCACCATATTCAGTATTATCTATTATTTGTTTGTTATGCTACATTTAAGATTTTTTTAATGTTTTTAACATTTTCTTACGTCAACCTTTAAAAAAGAATATTTTCGTATATCATATACACTATTAATACAACATCCACATACTGATCAAATTTTGTTAAGTAATTTAAACGATAGTTCCTAAAAATGCCGTCTATATTCTTTTTCTGGCAATTCTTCAGAAATAAATCAATTTAATGCTACAATTTTCAAAACTATTTCTGTTTTTGATCTGATTAGGCAATTTGATCCATAAATATATTTTTCTATATGAGAAAATTTCAATTGGTTTTCATACTTTCTTTTTTTTTTTTTTTGCTTTTTTTGTATTCTGTTATGACAGAAAATTTTCATCTTGAGGAGAAATATTTAAAAAAAATGT
Organism: Sepioteuthis lessoniana; assembly: GCA_963585895.1. Classification (NCBI taxonomy): domain Eukaryota; kingdom Metazoa; phylum Mollusca; class Cephalopoda; order Myopsida; family Loliginidae; genus Sepioteuthis; species Sepioteuthis lessoniana. Next base: position 93,332,369 of record OY757911.1, on the reverse strand, counting down.
CTACAATAATCAAATATTCCATTAATTATTTTGAAAGTTTCAGTTAAATAGGCTTTCATTCATCATTCTTGTCAAGTACAAATTTCTCTAAACTCTTCCTCTAACTGTAATCTTTTATTCATTTTATTATTTTTGTCTCTCCTCTTTGCAAATATTCCCCATTCAACATTACAATCCAATTTTTATGTCTCAACTCTGGAGCGTCGGCCTTAATACAATATACTACTTGAGGTCTTACTTAGGTTTTATATATTTTTAACCAATTCATTATCATTTTGACATAATATTATAAACCATCACGCCAATTATTCCATTTTTCCTCGATACAGTAAACAAAAGACAATTGTCAGCTTTAAATGTATCATCAGAGCCAACCCCTGTATCAAATTTCTTATTCATTTTTTTTTTACTTCCCTGTTGCTTAATTTATATTCAGCTTTAATCCTTTTTGGATTAAATACGTTGTACTTTACATTTTTCTATATTAAATCTAAAAATCTAACTATATTCCCGATTAGATAATTGATTTACATCTAGCTGTGTTGTTCCTTTTGATAATGGTCTAACAGTTAGTTGGATATGATCAGGAAATAGGTTTATTGATTTCATACCATTAGGTAAACCCTTAGAAATATTCAAAACAAGTGAACTGATCGCGGCTGAATACCGGAAAGTATATTGTGTGTTCCCGAACCTTTCTTATAAATTTTTACTTCCATAATTTTATCTTTATTGAATGACCTACGAACTAATTGTTTATTTTAATAATTGTTTTCTTGTCAGTTTGACTTCTATTTACTTCACTTTCTGTCTCTCTTTTCCGTGGCATGTTCTGATGAATCTGATAGGGCTTGGTTATCATATCACAAATGGTGATTGCGTTTTCAATATTGAATTCATCAAGGATAAAGCGACTAATATCAGTTAAGTATTGTTGATTTATTGAAGAGATTTATGCCCTATTCATACCATTAGGATCACTAAATTACTCATATCAGAACAAATTTCCGTACGCTGACAATGCAATCATTTCATGTGCTATTGCTTTGAGTTTGCTGTCCTCTTTTAATCATTGGTACTTATGGTCGAAACAATACATTTCAATCATAGTCATGATGAATTGTTTTTGTTTTCACTCTTTCGCTTGAACACTAGACACTAGTTGGTATATAATTCCTTAGATTAATCTTGTTGCATTATATTTCATGAAGAGCATTCTTTGTGATTTCATTATATGAAATTGTATGGCACAAGCTTAGTCTTGACTAAAAATAATACCCCTAAAGATTCAAAATGATGTTTGCATTTCAAATAACACTAATACCCTTCGGAAAGATATGCACCGAATTATTCTCCCTCCAGATACGGGAAAATAGTAAGGCAGAGGGGAGCTTTTTATTTTTATATGACAACCGTTCTAGGGGAAAGAATATTCTAAATCCAAATGCTGTTTAGATTCCCCTCCAGGATGCCTATTTCACCACCAACTCGTTTTGTTCCTGTATAGATTATTTTTTCAGTTCTATGATGATATCAGTTCTCCTAGTTTGGTTTTCTTGTTTACTGGCACATCAACCTTCTTGGGTTATTCAATGTCAACTCTATCTTTCTACAAGAACAATAGTGGTACTATTTTACCCATAGCTGGGAAGATAAGCGTGTTTATACCTTTCCTAATGATATTTGTTCGCTAGACAGAGCAACTTGATTTCGAATTTGCTTACTTCGATTCTGCGATGCATTGCTTTAACCATTAAACAACGAGGAGAACCCTTGTCAGCTGTGTGATGATTTTGATGAACTATTTACTTTTGGAGTCTCTACTTATACTTTTTTTCCTGTCTTAATTCCTTTGGGATGATAATGTAATCATCTGGGACCACATGACGTTTTTTAAAAAAGGTTCTACGTTTTATTTGTCTTCTTGTATTAATATTTTTTTGTGTTTTGTGATGGTTTCTTTTTCAGCATTTACTTTCTCAGTTCGTCTAGGGTTTTTTCTTGAATTTATTCTTCCTGATTTACGTGTCCACATATTTCTAGCATTTCAATGTCCCTAAACTAACTTTTCGTCAAATCGATCACACTGGATTTGGACTTCATATAAAATGTGTTGGTTTCCGTCCCCGAACTCCATAATCCGTTACCTATATCCTCTTTGTAAAGGATTTTTTTAATAATAAGGCATTGCATATTTGTTGTCTTCACTTCTCCATTTTTCCATTTTCTTTGTTGCTTTGGTCTGTGTATACCTGACAAAAGAATATTCAACATTCGCAGGATGCCAGTCAATTCCCTCATGCAGCCTCTCAATGGAACACCTATAAAACAAAGCCTTATCCAATATAACTTAATCCTTTCACTCCAACACACTGCTCAGTTCCGATCCCCACCAAATTCTCGAAATGAATTTGAATCGGATGTGTTATAAAATATCAATATCTACATAGCTGTCAGAATGGTAGGGTGTTTATAATTTGAAACTGTCCGGATCCACAGCTTCATTCACGGATGATCTTGTTCATATTTCGTTAAGTTTTGTGATTACAATAGATTAAAAAGATAGTTCCGGCTCATTGGCCTAGTGAGTAGAGTGTCTGCCAATGGTCCGGGAGACCTGTGTTCAATCCCAGGTCGCGTCAGACCAAAGACTTTAAAAATGGTACTTGAAACCTCCTTGCAACTCAGCAACATAAGGTATGTATCAAGGGTAAAGTGGAGCAATCCAGGGAAAGAAGTAGCGCCCTCCGCTACACCCCGGTGTGGTAGCTACTGAAAAGAGAGCCTTCTGGTCGTCCTCGACTATAGGCGCCAACAACAAAGAGATAGTTGTTTCTGTAACCCATTAGCCGTTTGGTTTGTTTTATGTGTTTAATGGCATATCAACCTTTGTAGGTTATTTAATGCCAAAGCCATTCTCATAAAAGAACATTAGTGGTACTATTTTATCCATAGCTGGGAGGATAAGGGGGTTCATATCTTTCCCAAGGGTATTTACCAGAAAGTGAACGTAATAGCGCGACTGGACTACGCACTCGCTTACTACGATTCCGTAGTCAGTCGCTTTAACCATTTCACCACGAGGACACCCCCTGCCATAAGCTGTGTTGATCTTTGAAAACGATCATTTGGTCACTTTCACGGAAAGAACACAATTACCAGTTTGTTGAATATAAACCGTTTAATAAGAATATATTAAGTGAAATACAATTAAATATCTTATGGCATCACGTTACGAGGCCAGAGAATTCTTTAGGCGCATGGAAAACAGTGACTATACTGAGTTATATCTCGGCGGACTGCTCTCAAATGTGTACTCTGTATTTCTCTCTAAACGAATCGATTCGTTTGCTACGCAGTGCAAACACCAACAAATTTATGAGGTCAAAATCCTCTCTTTGTATGCACGTCTGATCACAATCCAAGCCTCTTCTAACGCTGATATTCCATCTCAAATCAGTTATTGTTCAACTTAGTTTCAAAGCGTCATTTCCATTGCTAGCAAGAATGTTATTCTACCCGTGATTAGTACTCACAAGCCCAAAACAATGTTTCCAACATGGTCAGCCCATACATGGTTGCCCTCTCTATCTAGTTTAGAAATCAAAGACATAGGTTGGCATCTGGCTATACATAGACATATCTGTGTCTCACCAATAATTAACTGTTCTTAGGAAAAATTAGAGCAATCTTTTTACTTTAACCCAATCCAGATATATGAGAAGAAAATTATAACTACGTATTTCTGAAAACAAATAAACTTCTAACATCAAACCAGTTAACTTCGTTACTCAGCAGCGAGTCATGACACTCATCTCTGTCATCTTAATCCTTCGTTGATTTTAATTTAAACTGGTCATTTTTCATGGGTTGTTAATTGTGGTAATGCCTGACCCAAGGATTGATCATTAAATGTGCCCCACTGACAGATATCACCAGGTAATCATAAAGATGAAGGTCACTCAAGCAGACCACAAAAAATTAAAGAAAATATACGAAGATAGTTTCGCCTTTGAAATTTATGTTTTAATTTTGTTAAATTCTGTCACCGTCATATTAATAATCAAATCAAAGTTTTAACACAGGTACTACGTACTCCTTCAAACACCAGTTAAAGTCATTTCATATACACATCACGTAGGTGTGGCAAAGCAGTCTATTTTCTTAAGGAATACACCCTCTTTTCTAGAAATTTCAAGAAGATTACTGTAAATTGAGAAAAGGTGATATTTGTAAAGCGTTTATACAGTACATAAAGAAATTGGGTATGAAATGCTGTTTCTATCACCATTAACTCCAATTAACATTCAGGACTAGAACCAGGTACGGTTATTTCGGTAATTAATTTTCATTATTTATGAAACACAGATAGTACAAATTTCCCGATACCAAAAATTAGCGAAAATTTCAGTAAATTTAGGAATGTTAATATTTTAAATTTTCTAGAGGACGCCATTTCTTTCAAGTGAAGTAATTACACTGCACATCGAAAATTGTGAATAAAAAGCTTTTATCATTTTTTACTACTTGCGAGTTTTCCTCCCCTGCGTGAGCAAATGATCTTTCATGAGTGGCTTAATGACAGTAAGTCTTCTCAGGTCTCCAGGACTTTTCTCAGTATTCGGGCTGATCTTAACTGTGCAGTAGTTTAGATAGACACGATTTTTCCACCGATGTTGAACTCTTCCAGTCCTATTTCCAAGCCTTTTGGAGCTGTTCCAAGTGCACCAGTTATATTGGTACCACAGTCAACCACATGTTTTTTTCAGTTCTCAGGCAAGTTCTAATTGTTGTATACTCATAATGAGAGAAAAAGGAGAACGTTTCTTAATGAGAATATATATGTCGTTTTATTCTATCGTAAGGGGTTGAAGCATCTGTGGTATGTGAGACAGACGGACGGACGGAGACAAGAGAGATATGTATTTACCAATAACTTCTCCTCTTGATCATTGCCCGCTGCTTTATCTTCAAGACCCCACATTTTTCTGCTTCTCAGCCGGGGTTGTTCAAACGGTGGCAGCGACTCTCTGCGAGGCGCTCTCACTGACTCCAAGCTGGCTTTGTCTCAGGCTCTTACTGACTACAACACCTCAACTGCCACTGGCGTCTGGAGATATCATTTCATAACGCCTACAACTTCAAATTAGATCACATAATCTTCTTCCGCTTATTTACACAGGTGTGTCTGATTGACAGCTTGGTCAAGGGTTAATATGCAACATAAGAGCTCTTTCACTTTCTTTGTTTTTCTGACAGAGGGCCACTGGGACAGCAAAATCTACAATACGTCAAGTCCACTTTGTTGTTATTTATCAGTGCACTTCTTAAGAATGTACATGGTGGAACGATAAAATTGTCGTCCTAAAGAAAACAACACTACAGCTTTATTTTTAAACTTTTATCGAAAAAATCAATTCAGGTTACTTGATTATGTAGTAGAGCTGACTTCTATTCAATGTAGCTACCTTCAGCCTCAATCACCGTCTCAATACGGATCCGGAACTGGTAGCATGCCTTTTCCACACGGCGGATAGCAGCGATCAGGCTGTCTTTGGTGTTGTGGGAGGTCATGTTGGTCATGTAGTAGTCCAGCGGGTTCAGGTCAGGCGAGGAGGGGGGCCAGAGAGAGAGAGAGAGAAGAGTACAAAGTCGTAGTACTCCTTCTGAAGCTAAGCCTGGGCCTCTTTGGACTTGTGGGCCGGCGCCGAGTCTTGCTGCCACACCCAGGGTCTGCCACCAGCCACCTGATTGCACCAGGGGATCACCATACTCTTAAGCACATCCAGTTACACTTTGGTGTTGACGTTCAAGCCGACTTCGAAGATGTGAGGTGGCATGATGTGGTCCTCACTTGAAACCACACCAAAGACCATAACCGTAGCCGTCTGAAGGGTCGTCCAATGCGTTGAGCTGTGCCCTCAATCGTTGAATCATCCTGATTTGCATTTTGAGGGTGCTGTCAATGGTCCGGTTGTCATAACATGGATCGGTAGAGAGCATGTGTTGTACAGCGGTGCATCTCCGATTTCGCTCGTTGAACATTGTGTCACTTTCAGACATGATAGAAGGCTCCTATCGCTCTTGGGATTTGTAGACAACTGGCCAACTAGCAGATGGTCTGCAATAAAAAAAAAAAACATCTTTCATTAAACGGAAATGGAATCATGTCGTCTTTTCTAGGGTGACAATTTCATCGTTCCACCCTGTAATTGAGTGACATTTTTCCATCGCAAATCGTAAGAGCGAAAGTACATTTCACGGGAAGATGCCTCTTTGGTTTTTCTCCTCAGCTAAAGTTTTTACTGTTGCTGTTAATTCCACTTTCCATTTTCTGACGGCATCCATGAAAAAATATTATTATTATTATTCTTTTTTTTTTTTTTTTTACTCTTTTAGAGTTTTTCACATCAGTATTAGCTGATAGTTTTTCACTGGAGTTTGAGAAACAGCAAGTCTCCTCAAGTCTACAGGACTCTTCTCAGTATTCTGGTCGTTCTCATAAATGCTGTCATTTGGGTCTTAGCCAATACACACACACACACTCACACATGTACATATATATATATATATATATATAAGTGTACATGTGTTTTGTGAAGCAATAATATATATATATATATATATATATATGTGTGTGTGTGTGTGTGTGTATGAGTGTGTGTGTGTGTGCTGATAGAGACGGAGAGAGAATGGATATTAAATGCTAAAACTGACTAAACATTTCCTATTACTTCAGTTATACGAATCGCCTGTCTCAAGTGGGTTGTGAAATCTTATTCATTTAGCTGCCTACGTGTGCAATAATATATGTAAAACTATTTTAACAAAAGTATGAACCCCCTTATCCCACTACAATGCGCTGAATAGTACTGCCATGATTCTTCTATAAAGATGATTTAGGCAATAAATATCCCACGAAGATTGATATACGATTTAAGACAAAGAAAAAAGTAAAATAAGTCTATATTAATCTGATTTATTTTGGACTTCTGTTATCAAAATACGGGGATATTATAAAAATCTAAATATCAATAAAACTAGATGAAAAGTTGTTGCACTGACTGACAGAGTTACAGTACAAAGATCGGCAGAAAGTTTTTGGGTTGACGAAAATACTTTCATGGAATGTGAATAAATTAGGTTTATTTTCAAATATAGTCCTTATTAGGGTTCCAACTCTTTTCTTATCGGTGTTGCTGAGCTTAGATTCCATTTGTAAAAAAATCATAAATATCTTATATGACGTTATCCTCTGAAATGTTCAGCCTAGGAACTTTTTAGACTTTCCTCATCATCTATTTGGAAGCGAAAATAATGAAGAAACTTCTAAATACAATTTTCTTGTCACTTCCGTACGATGTCCTCAGTGAAACTCATCATCTAACGTATAATTTTCCATTTGAAGTATACATTAATTTTACTTTTTAACTAAACATAATTTCGTCTTCATGGCTTATGAAAATTTTGCCATTAATTCAAATAATCTAATCGATTTGTTTTTTAATGCCAGTATGTTCAACGAATAAAGAAAAAAAAATTATCATAATATATTACTTTATTTACTAATAAATAAATGATTACTACGAACATCCTCCTAAACTGCTAAGCCCGGTCGGCTGGGGCTGTACAAAACAACGACTGCATCTCTGAATAGTGTAATATCCTAACTAACAAAAGGGAAAAAACCTCTGATGCCACAGGGGTTACGGCCCCTACCACATCCGGGGGATTTGATCAATAAAGGAATGTACCAAGCATAGCAGCAGATGTTCGTTTTCCCTCTGTCTTTAATCACCATCCATCTTATCGATTCATCTTGGTAATAGTCCATACCTAGCAAGTATCCATTACCTCAGATATAAAGACTTTACAAATAGGGATAAGACACCCCTCCAACGAGTGTCCTGGATATTACATTAAAACATCTGAGGGTGATGCTCCAGTAATACTGGAGAATTGGGGAATGCGGAATACCCCTTCATTGTCATCGCTCCCAGATCAACTCTGGCCCGGAGTGGTAACTCCTAATAGAGAACTATCTATGGATCAAATATAACCGTTTGACCTTTATACTGTGTGCAAACATTTGACAAGAGCGAAATTGAATTGTTTGACATAGAACTGTTTTATCAATTAACTGCGTGTAAACAAATGTCTGATTTTTAATTGAATTTTTAGTCATAAATAGAAAACTTTGAGCCATTTAACTTTGAGTTATGCTGAATTGAATTGATGGAATTGCGACTATTTGGTCATTTTTACTGGATATCAACGAAATGTGTTTAAAAGACGTGTATTTGATATATAGGTTATACGAGAGTGTGTTATTAAATAACCAACAATTTTTGAAAAGCCATATAAAGAAACAAATCCAATATAAGTTGGTTAATTTGCAATTGTATTATTGGCGTTATATATATATATATATATATATATATATATATTATTTATCCATTAGATCTGAAGAAGTAATTCATTACATTGACATAGAACATAAAAGTTAATTATCGAACTTAACAAGAAAAGAAAATGAATAAAAGAAAATAAATTTAAAAAAGTTAAATTACTGTAATTATAACTGACGGAAGAATTTTGAAAATAGAATAACTAGGTAAATAAAAAAACGGAAACTCAATAAAACGAGGACGTAACTCTTCAACTCTCCTCCTCCTTCCCCGTGTAGGAATGGGCAACATCTAACAGATTTCATGATAGAAAATAGATTAGCATGCCTCAATACAAACTACCAAAAAAGAGAAGGCAAACTATAGACATACACGTACGCAAACAATACTAAAGCTCAGATAGACTACGTCCTTATAAACAAGAAATGGAAAAATAGTGCGTTGAATTGCGAGGCATACTCCTCTTTTGAGGGTGTGTCCACCTAATAGTCACGGCGAAAATACGATTAAGCCTACGAAAAAACGCCAAACGAACACCGACCACCAAACACTATGACTGGGCCCTATTAAACAACAAAGATATAAGAGATAAATACGTATTAGAATTAAGAAACAGATTCGAAACACTACAAGAAAAGACGGAAAAATGTACACCAAACGACGAATATGAAAATTTCGTCAATGCACACCTCGAGGCAGCAGCAAAATACATTCCAACAAAAATTAAAACTAAATATAGAGTCCCATGGGAAACTTTAGCGGTGAGAGAAAAACGTGCACTAGTGAAAACAGCCTCCAAAAACTATCGAAAAAACCCAACAAACACAAATGCCTTAAAACTAAAAACGGCACAATATCAATTAGCAGGCATATATATAAAGGAACAGACAGAATACATTCAAAATCAGATAGATAAGATTAGAGACTCGGTGGAAGATAGACAATCTAGAATAGCCTGGCAAACAATAAACGAAGTGAGCAGAAAAAAGAACAAAGCCAAAGCAAAACTTAAAGCAGCAAACCAACAAGAACCCACCAAAAATAACGCATGAACCAATCACCAGAATAATTAGCAAACAATTAGGCATTAAACTAGGACCATTCACACAAGAAGAACTCGACTCGGTTCTCAGAAAAATTAAAAATAGGAAAGCTGCAGGCCTGGACGAAATTCCCCCGGAAGTATGGAAGACCAGACAATTCGACGACATACTGCTCCGCCACTGCAACGCAGTATACAATCAAAATCCGATAGATAGATGGATGAAGGGATGCATACTCCCCTTCCCTAAAAAGGGGGACCTCGGATAAGCCAAAAACTACCGAGGCATAACACTTACATCCATAGCTGCCAAAATCTACAATGCCCTACTACGAAACCGAATAGAACCCAAAATCGACAACATACTTAGAAAAAACCAAAATGGCTTCCGAAGATTTAGATCCACGACCTCACAAATATTAACCATCCGCAGAATCCTTGAAGGTGTACGGGCAAAAACCTACAAGCGACATTAATATTTGTCGACTTTACCAAGGCTTTCGACTCCATTCACAGAGGAAAGATGGAACAAATCCTACTAGCGTACGGCATACCTAAAGAAACTGTAGCGGCAATAACGATTCTCTATAGAAACACTAAAGTAAAAATACGATCACCGGATGGAGACACAGAATACTTTGACATTGTAGCAGGAGTGCTACAAGGGGACACGCTGGCCCCGTACCTCTTTATCATTTGTCTAGACTACGTACTTAGAACATCGATTGACAAAATCAAAGAGAATGGCTTCGAACTGATGAAGAAAAGACGCAGAAGATACCCCGCAACAACAATTACCGACGCCGACTACGCCGATGACATAGCGATACTGGCAAATACACCTGACCAAGCCGAAACACTTCTGCATAGTTTGGAACGAGCAGCAGCAAGCATAGGCCTCTATGTTAATGCACACAAAACTGAATATATGTGCTATAACCAAACGGGGGACATCTCCACTCTAGAAGGAACCCCACTTAAACTAGTAGACAAATTCACGTACCTAGGAAGCAGCGTGGAATCAACCGAAAAGGACATCGAAAGGAGGCTAACGAAAGCATGGACAGCTATCAATAGGCTATCGACTATCGATTATATGGAAATCAGACCTAACCGATAAAATGAAACGCAGTTTCTTCCAGGCAGCGGTCACATAGATACTGCTATATGGCTGCACTACATGGACGCTAACAAAACGGCTGGAGAAGAAACTAGATGGCAATTACACAAGAATGCTGCGTGCAATCCTGAACAAGTCCTGGCAGCAACACCCCACAAGACACCAACTGTACGGCCACCTGCCCCCTATCACGAAAACTATTCAAGTTAGACGAACCAGACATGCAGGACACTGCTGGAGAAGCAGAGATGAACTCATAAGAGATGTACTCTTATGGATCCCCACTCATGGCCGCGCAAAAGCAGGGCGACCAGCTCGAACGTACATTCAGCAGCTATGTGAGGATACAGGATGTTGTCCTGAAGACCTACCAAGGGCGATGAACGATAGGGAGGAGTGGCCAGAGAGGGTCAGGGTTATCCGTGCTACCAGCACGATATGATGATGATGATATTTTTCTTCGTGTTTTTGGTTCACACCAGAAAGGAAAAACAGAATAGAAATTAATTTATAATCCTAAAATAACCGGTCCTTAGTTTTTTCTTTAAAGATATATATATATATATATATATATATGCAAACACTCTACTTATTTGACCAATGGCCCTATATATATATATATATATATCGGGCCGTTGGTCTAATGAGTAGAGTGTTCGCAAATGGTCCAGGAGACCGGGGTTGAATCCAAGGAAGGGAGTTAAGCCCACCCTTAAACCTTTGTGTGTTAGCTATTGAAAAGGAAGCCTTCGGGTCACCATTTTTTTAAAATAATGAAATAGATTTTTTTTTTTTAGATTTTTTTCGAGAAATATATACTAGAACACATCGGAATTGGTTTAGAGCGAAAATCAATTCAACCTCTTAAAAATATCCATTTTGAGGTTATTAGAAACGATTGTCAGTGAAACATTGTTCTCTAGACATGAACAGAGAGGTTTCTCAGCAAATTATTTGTGGCTGTCAAGTGCAAGTCCAGTGACATTTATAGAAATATGTATCATTTGAATGTAGAGCATGTTCATTCAAAAAATACAAATAGGGAAAAAAATGGATTAGTCACTTTGAACCTCTGTGGAAAAGACAGTTCACAGAGAGGAAACACAGTGACTCCTCAGAAAAGAAAATATTTTGGACGCGGATGTCAATAAAGAAGGTCATGCTGACTTCTTTCTGGAACATGAAAGAACCCATTAATATTGATTTTCTTGAATCTGTTGCAACTGTAATGTGTACAACCAATTGCCAAATTTTCTGGCAAAATTAACTTTATTTATAATGACCCTCCCATATAGAATGCAACCTTATATCTTAATTAACTGACGCTTATTGTATCTATTGACATTATATATTATTTTCAATAATTGTACAGAAATCTGCCATATATATATATATATATATATATATATATATATATATATATATATATATAATAGTAATGAGCAAAACCCATAAATAGGCTACACATATATATATATGTGTGTGTGTGTGGTTTTTGATCATTACTCTTATATATATATATATATATATATATATATATATATATATATAAAAGAGTAATGATCAAAAACCACAAATATATATATATGTATATATATATGTATAAGTGTAATATATTTGTGGGTTTTGATCATTATAATTATTCCTAATTCAATTTTATCTATCATCAATTCTTAAGCCACAATGACCAGATTAGGAATTTTTTCGCTTTATAACAAGTGCGATGAAATTAAAAGCAAAGCACAAGTTGGACATTTTTCAGTCAGTTCTGCATAAGTCTCCCGTATCATATAGTTTTTGCGAAAATGCATATCGTTTAATGTGGAATCAAATACGTCAGCACCAATGAATGCATTCATTCATACACACTGTAAAGCATAGATCGATGCTCGTGGGAATAAATATTCTCTGGTTCAAAGCCTTTGTGAATAAAGCGTACATTGATTATGCTCAGTAGATTCAACGAATCAAATTATTTCACCCAGCAGTCTCCTCTGCCAAAGAAATGATCATATCACCCGCTTTCTTTATTTATCGTTGTCACTGAGTGCAAATTATTTGAACACACATGCTCGCAGTATGATCAAAACGTGTGACTTTAAATATCACCCGAATTGAAAGCACCTATATGTCTAGCTCTTAGTTAATTATGAAAAGATGGGGATCAAAGAATCCTAACTGTAAAGAGGAAATCTATTTTCTTCCATTTCTGAAAGAACTACCCCAATACCACTAACAAATCCAATCAAGACCACGGGATCATACAGGTTTTCGGTGCTTTAATATCATGACCATAAAGCCGTATAACCTTACTTGTTAACCTCATATGAGCAGATGCTGTTTTCTTCTCTCTTTTAGACTGATCATAACAGATCCATTCAGTATTTAACACTCGCTTTCAATGCTTTCATTTTTTTTTCAGGTTCAAACATACCGAGTTTAAATAATTATGCAAAAGGACGACGTGGTAAAAAAAAAACTTGGCATTTTGTAAGATAGTGAATACATTCGTTATCCTGTCATATTTCATGACTTCTTGTAAAAATACTACTTTATGCCCCTAAACGTGACTCATTTCTAAAAAAACGTTAGCACAGATAGTATTATTATTATTATTATTATTATTATTTACTCATTAGAGTTTCTCACATCAGTATTAGCTGATGGTCTCTCACTGGAGTTTGCGTGACAGCAAGTCTCCACAAGTCTCCAGAACTCTACTCAGTATTCTGTCCGTTCTCAATAATAATGTTCTTTAGATGGTCTCCACTTGTCCTCCAACTTCCAAGTCCTCCAGTCCCTATAATAATAATAATTTAGTTAGTGTATCGAAAGCACCAATCACAATTAGTATAATTGTCACCTTCATGTTCCATAGTTTTTTCAATTCCCTAGCAAGGTCGAGGTACTTATCCTTCTCTTCCCATTCTATGGTCGGCAAGGACAGCAAAGTCGACAATTTTGCAAATTCTCTGATTGTTATTATTTGCTCCTTGAGTTTTTCACAACAGCGTTAGCCGATGGCTTTTTTTTTTATTGGAGTTTGAATGACAGCAATTCTCCTCAAGTCTCCTGGACTCTTCTCAGTATTCTGGCCGATCTCAATAATGTAGTAGTTTGAATGGTCTCCACTCGTCTTCTCGTTTCCAAGTCCTGTTATTTTCCTCATTTGATATTTCTTCACATCAGCTAACGCTGATGTTTTTCCACAGGATTCTGACAAGACTCCTCACGTTTCCAGGGGTCTTTTCAGTATTCTGGCTGATCTCAACAAGGCTATAGTTTGGATGGTCCCTACTCGTCTTCTAATTTCCATATCCTCTATATCCTTTTTAAAAATATTTTGGTGACTGTACAGAGCATGATAATTACCAATGGTATCACCGTTACTTTCATGATCCATAAGATTTAGTTCTCCCGTAAGATTTAGGTACTTATCTCTCTTTTTGCTTTCTTCAGTTTAACCTTGTGGTCTGCCAGAACGGCAAAATCTACTATTCGGCAGGTTCACTTTATTGTTGACTATCACTACTTCTAGACGTCAGTCCAAGATTAGATAAACTGTTTGTATCTCAAAATCCCAAAGAATTGTGTGCATCTCATTTTCAAGGACGGATTCTGAGTGGTGCATATATTATTTGTTCGTATGGTCAAATTATTATTATTAATCTCATTATAATTATTTCACTCCTTGTGAGTTCTTCATATAAGAATTACTTGGTTGTATTTCACTGGAGTCTTAATGAAAGCAAATCTCCTTAGGTCTCCAGGACTCTTCTCATTATCCTTACTTATCTTAACTGTGCTGTAGTGGTGATGGTCGCGACTCGTCCACCGTCTTCCAACGCATCCAGTCCTTTCTACGCCTTTATGGGTCGATCCAAGTGCTCCGTTTACAATTAGTCTCGCCATTGCCTTCATATTTCACAGTTGTCTCAAATTTCTAGCAATGTCCAAATATTTGTCAAGTCAATTTTTTGCTTTCTTTCATTTTCTTACTAAGGGTTGCTGGGACGGCAAAATATCTTTTTCTTTTTTGTAAATTATTACAAGGTTTGATCTTCTGGTCAAGATTAGGGCATGTGTTTTCATCTTCATATCCTAGATAATATTTCGCTTCTCATTCTTCAAGACTGGTCCTGGTTTGTGCATATAACATTCGGTGGTAGGGACATATTTTCATTTCTTGTACAATTCCCACTGGATCAACTTCCACACCCATTCATTTCTAGCCTTATATTCCTTTTGTTATGGTTTGCTATATTTGCTTACGATGTGATTACTAGTTTCTTATTTATCACCATATTTTCTACACTTGCTGTACTGTTGCGCATTATCGATTTTCGCTTTCATAAACGTGGTACTTATGGCATTGTTTTGTGTTATTATTAGATGAGAATTAATTTCTCTCTTCAGGTTTACCTTTCGTAGCCATGTCCGTATCTTCTCGTGAATTTCAGCTTCCTAGTTTTTGTTGTTCTGTTTGTCCTTATGTTGATCGTCTTGTTACTGGCCGCTGTAATTAGTCTTTATTTACTCTTTTCAATGTAATCTTCTAATCTTCATATTGATGCATGCACGCAATACTAAACGGAGGCGAGTCTTCTTCCTCTATCTTTTCTTGACTCATATAGTCTGTCCGTGTCACCTCTCAGATGGAAAGCCTTTTGCATACTCATTAACTTTCTTCTCTTCTGGTGCTTATGTTTGAGTTCCTTCCTTGTTCATTTTAACAATGGTCCCGAGTATCTAACAAGAGGAGCTGCCAAAGTAATTTTTCTTTTTTAGGAGGTTTCTGCAACAGTGTTTGCTTTTCAGAAGTTTTGCGGTTCGTCTAAAGTACCCTTTTTAATTTTTTAAAAAGTTTCATCCCCATTTTATTGGTGTTTTCCGCTTCTAATATTTCCGAGTGCTTGCAATTTTCCTTTTCTTCAAGCGTTCTGATTCTTTCTTGATTTGGTAGGTCTATTCCTTCTGCTATCTGACTTTTTCCATTTTTCATTATGATTATGACACACTTTTCATTGCTAAATCCCATCACAATATCCTGGCTCTATATCCGTATTGTTTGTATCAGAATCATTAATTCTTTGTTCAGTATATGCCAATAGTTTAATGTTGTCCATTTACATAAGATGATCAAATTTTTCTTGTGATTTTGTAAATGTGTATCCTGTAGAGCACCAATAAAAAATGTAATTGATTGGCATCATTGCCATAACACATAGCAATGGCAAAAGGGCATCTCCCTGGAAGACGCCACTCTGGATTTTTACCCCTGCTTAAGTTTTTCCCCCTTGCAATTTTTCTGGCTTCTGTAATAAATTTTTCGACCTTTTCGGGTACGTTGTACATTTTCAGACAATATACAATCAATCTTTGTGAGACGATATCATAGACACGTCATCGGTTTATTGTTAGTGCGAATGGTTCCATTATTTTGGGGGTATCTATCTTGATAAGGGTAGCTTTCCACTTAGTTATCCATCGCATATAACACAGTCCAAGTGGCACCAACTTAATAGTGCAGTACTATATATCTAGTAATACTTAGTTGTTATTTTATAAGAATTGATTTGATTGACTGGTTTTAATCGCATGTCAACCTCTCTAGGTTGACTTTATGTCCAGTGGGTAAGGAATTGCGCATATGGTATGTTTATCTTTATATTTATTGGCACCTGGTTACACATCAATTATTTCTATCTCACTCAATTTTTGAAACAGATTTTTTTTACCAAAAGTTGGGACCCTAACAAGTACTATCATAACGAGTCAGAGTGGACGTGGGAATAACAGCAATAAATAACTAAGCCAAAGTTCCACAGAGCTCCAGAACTGAAGCCTCACCATCAGATGAAGATTAGTGTCATACCCAGAACATTAGTCTACATCGGATACAGTCTGCGTAT
Source organism: Sepioteuthis lessoniana (assembly GCA_963585895.1). Classification (NCBI taxonomy): domain Eukaryota; kingdom Metazoa; phylum Mollusca; class Cephalopoda; order Myopsida; family Loliginidae; genus Sepioteuthis; species Sepioteuthis lessoniana. Next base: position 93,315,887 of record OY757911.1, on the reverse strand, counting down.
TCTAACCGTGCCGACCAGGCAGTAACATCTGCATCGTCTTGAACATAGTCCTCAACCTGCTTACTGTTACAAGCCTTTCTAAACGGTCAAACAGTCAAATACAGCACTGACACATCACCGCTTAACTTCACTGATCTGACGGGAACTGAATATTTCAGCATGATTGACTGTAAGTCTATTTAGTAATCTTATAACACTTATGTATAACACTGTTCGGGTTATCTGGATCAGAGGGCCAGTCTGTTGCATGAATCTGCTTTTAACATTCTGATTGGCACAACTTCTATTCTCGTATATAGAACATCTCCTGCTAAATTATTTTTGTGAATCATACGTTGAGGCTTCTGTTATGGAGTACAAAGTAGTGTAGTTGCTACTTGATTGCATTTACGTCCAGGGATAAGGAATAGTAATACTTGTTACGGTACCAACTACGGATCAAATAGATCTTTTTGAAAACTATTAGTATTAGATAGAAATACTTGAAACCATATAATTGAGTGCAAACAAATGATTATTACTGAATAGGTTGATTAATGTTAGATTGGAAAACTCTTCCCAAATTATTTATATTTAGTGTTTGGTATCACCTACCTTTTCAGCATAATGAGCTATTCTATCTGCCATATATGGCTGTAGCTGAGATCAATCTGGGAATAAGCCTGAGAGTCAGACCAGAAGAGCTGTTCCTATTGTTGAAGTATATCATTACTCTATCACTAATCCTATGTTCTTATTTCTAACAGTCTCTCTCTTGTAAATACTCTTTCCTGTAAATATAACTATTTTCCTCACATATCGTGGTTTGTCTTATTATTACTACTACTTGTGTTCACTAACCAGAACACAACATTTACAATAGTTTGCAAAATATTATACGGTTATTGTCGTTGGAAATGGATACAGAGAACTGAGTTCGATCCTGGACGATATTATTTGCATTTCACGTAGCGCTATTATCTTATAAAAAAAGTATGAATCCAACGATCCCCCCAGCTATGGGCAAATAGTAGGAAATACTGGGCTATTTAACCTTTGTAGGAACCGGTCTAGAAGAAGAAATATTCTGAATTCAAACTTGTTAAACTCCACTTAAAAACTGACATTGTGTCACATGACTTTCGTGCGTAGGGGTTGGGTAAATACATGAAACTATGCGCAAATTATCGGTATTCCATATCAAAAACTGGTACCATAAAATCTATGTGCAAATAGATTATTATTATTTTAATCCTTTGAGAGTTTTCCTCGCCAGCGTTGGCTATTGATCTTCCACTGGAGTTTTAAAGGCAGAATGACTTGTCTTCTCAAGTCTCCAGCACCCTTCTCTATATTCTGGCTGATCCTAACTGTACTGTAATTTGGATGATCTCCACTCGTGCCCTTATTTCCAATTCCTCAAGTCCATTTACCAATCTTTTGTTGACTGTATCTAGCGCACCGATTACAATTGGTATTACCATCATTTCCATGTTCCATCGTTTTATTATTGTTATTGTGGTGCCCGTGGTGTAATGGTTATCGTCGTAGGAAATGGACACGACGACTCGAGTTCAAATCCTGGACGAGACAGATTGCATTTCACATAGCACTAATACCCTTGGGAAAGGTATGAATCCAATTATTCTCCCTCCAGCTATGGGTAAATAGTAGGACAGACTGGTTCTTCAGCGTTGGTGAGGCAACTAGTCTAGGAGAAGGAAAACTTTTAATTCAAACCTGTTAAACTCTGCTTAAAAATTGACCTTGTGTCATATCCTGCCCGAGTGGAGAGATTAGTAAATAGGATTATTGTTATCGTAATTACAATTATTAAGTAGAAATAGTTAGCTGAAACCATATGATAGTGTATAAATTATTGATATAAAATAGGAATACTGGATATAATAGCCGTGTGCAAAAAAAAGATAACAAATAAATTAAAAGGAACATTGAAAATATAGTTATGATTGCAACGGAAAAATCAGAAATTAATCAAATTTCACCACTAAATAAGCCATAATAAGTTGATATGTCGTTAAACAAATAAACCAAAGGAAACCCTGTTAAATTCATTCATTGAAGATTTATGTGTCCATGCATAATATACGATATCACTATTAAAAGATCAGCAAATTAGTATTGTTTTAAGACTCATACTGATTTTATTTGCTCTTAAGAAATGCATGACTCCGCCTCTCCCTATACTCTTTTCCATGGCCAAATCTTTTAGCAGAGATCTTAACATTCGACTTCGCTGCTTACTTGAGAATTGATCTCCGTTTTGTCACGATCTTCCCAGTGGCTATGTAGACATAACACAATGTCACATGATACTTAAAGTAAACGGAGGCGCCCCAGAGATTTTTTTCTATTATTATTTAGGATCTCACGATAAAAGAAATACATTTTTAAAATAGAATTAAACTAAACGTTCAGATAATCAAGTAAATGACTTCAGAGTTTTGGACAGAGCGATTTTTGGAGTATAATCGTCAATATTTATAGTCATAACTCTTGCTATTTTTAATGCAGTTAGACTTATATAAATAAGTCTATTTTACTTGTTTTATGGAATCCTCACCCTTATTGAGTTATTTAATGCTAGAACCAGTCGCTGCTTTTAGAGGTGAAACTTTTATGCTTCAAAAATAGCCTTAATGAAAATAATCTACTAACGGTTATAAAAATTCGAAGTATTCCTATCTAAGAATAATAACTGATTCCTTGTTATATAGCTTAAAATACTCTTAACCAATAGTTATAATGTGTAAATAACTTATACGGTTTCAAATAAGTAATAAGAATAATATATAATAAAACATATTAAGAAAAAATAATCTCTATTAAAAAATAGTTTTCAGACAGTTATAATGGTTTCAGATATTTCTCTCAAATACTTATAATTTTCAAACAGATTTGTTTGACTGAGGCACAGTTGGCCGTGGCTGTAGAATACACCGACTGCTTATCTGCAGAGGGGTAAGATTCTCCTAACGAGTGTCCTAAATGTGACATTAAACCATACAGCTCAGTCGGCTGGGGCTGTAGAATACCCCGACTGCATCTCTGCAGAGGAGTAAGACTTCCCCAACGAGTGTCCAGGACATGATACTGGACAATGTGATGGTGTGGCCCGAGTAATGATGGAGCTTTAGGGAATGCAGATTACTCCTTCATTGCCATCGCTCCCAGGTCCACTCTGTGTCCGAAGCGGTAGCACCTGATAAGTTCCTATCTATGGGTTAAACAGAACTAAACAGTTTAATTATGCTAAACTGAATGGCTTGAAATAGAACATTTTTAAGTAAAAATGGATTTGGCATTAAATAACCTACAATGGTTTATATTCCATAAAAACAAACCAAACCAAACCAAACCTGTTTGACAAATTGATGAAACATTTACTGCTAATATATTTTGAGTCAGAGACGACCGGGAATTATCTCAACAGAGAGGTGAGTCTACATTCCGGGAAGCTCCAGAATTAGAGACTCATCATCAGACGAAGTTTAATACCAAGGAAACATTTTTAATGTTTTAATCGTTGTTTTAATGGTTTTTGGTTTTGGTTTTTTGAATAGTTTTTTGCTAATAGCTCCATAGCATTAAAATAATTGAAACGCTGTGAACAGGTTGTGTTACAAAATAGATTGGTGAAATAAATTATCAACATGAATCGTAGGTTAGTTTAAATAAGCTCTGACAGCTAAACTTAAGTCACACCGTTTAATTGACGGGTGGCGACCTAAGGATCATTTGAGGGCACGGCTTTGATTGAACTAACAATCACCTAGCTAGATGAGATTAAAAGAATGGAAATAAGTTATCGTTAGAGGTGAAAAGCGTTTGTTTGTTTCCCTAAACCTTACCAATTCTTCTATGGCTACCACGGGACACGACAAAGTGTTGGGAGAAATAAATTAACATATATACACATAAAAATCGTGTCGAGTTGTCCCGGCTCCGTAGAAATAGAAATGTTGGGGATGCAACCTCAAACAAAAGGAAACACACAAAAAAAGAAGAGTGGCAAAGAGAAGAAGAACTGAAAAAGACAGAAACAACAACACAAAACAAAGAGTGAGAAGAAGTCTCTAGAATTAAGGCAAAGAAACAGAAGCCTTACATATATTCTCTTATCCTGAAATGGGCATTATTCCTGAAACATAAGAAACATTTGCACATAGATTTTAATTATTTGTCTTTAAGTATAATATCATCTTATTTTGTAGGAATAGGTCAATCATTTAAATTCTTCATTATCATCACGTTTCGGCCGATTCCTTTTGCATTTCTCGTCAGATGTATAATCCGCGATAAAAAAAAAAGATATTCTCTTTTCCTAGTATTGAAAGTAATTCCTTTTTTCACACAAATTATGAACCTGACGAGGGCTTTAGAAAGAAACGGCCAAAACATGTTGTTGGTTAGTTGTTTGGTTGGCATATTAACCTTTGCAGTTTATTTAAAGCCAAATCCATTTTAAGCATATAGTCAGTTCTATTTAAAACAATTTAGTTTAGCATGAATACACAGTTTAATTGTCAAAATCATTGCTATTTCAAGCCATTCAGCTTAGTCAATCAGTTCTATTTCAAACAATTCATTTCAGCTTAAGTACGCAATTTCGATGTCCAAACAGTTCTTTTTTAAGCAGTTCATTTTAGACTAAGTAAGCAGTTTGATTGTCAAAAATCTTTCAGTTTCAAGCTATTCAGTTTAGTCAAACAGTTCTAATTTAGACAAATCAGTTCAGCATAAATACGCAGTTTAATTTTATTTAAATCCATTTCTTACAAATAATCAGTTCTATTTCAAACAATTCAATTTAGTATGAGTACAGAGTTTAATTGCCAAAAACGCTTCTATTTCATGGTATTCAGTTTATTTAAACAGTACTGATTCAGCTAATTCAGCTTAGTATAAGTTTAGATTTTGTTTACACACAGTTAAATGTCAAAACAGTTCTATATTAAACTATTAAGTACAGTTTCAATGTCAAAAACAGTTCTATTTCAAACAATTCAGTTTAGCATAAGTACGCAGTGTCCATGTATGTGCACAGTTTAATTGTCAAAAACATTTCTATTCCAAGCTATACAGTTTAGTCAAACAGTTCTTATTCAAACACTTCAGTTTATGCAGTTTAGTTATATTTAACCCATAGATAGGGCCTCATCAAGTGCTACCACTCTGGGCCAGAGTGGACCTGGGAGCAATTACAATGAAGGGGTACTCCGCATTCCCCAAAGCCCCAACATCACTGAAACCTCACCTTCAGTCATTTTTGTCATATCAAGGACAATCAATTTAGTCGGTACATTCTACAACCCTAGCTGACTGGGCAATAACATCCAAATTGGAAATAAATATCCATATAATGAATTCTATTTCGAACAAAATGTACTTTATCTAAATTATATATCTGGTAAATTATGCTGAAAATTAAAACGTATCATTGATGACCTAAAGTCGGTACTGATAAAAAATTTATGTGATATAGGTTAATAAAAGAGAAATTGTTAGTGATAACACAAATATACTATAATATCAGCATTACTGGCCGTGTGGGTGGTAATATGGCCACAACAACAACAATACTAAAAATGTGGTAATAGAGACGAAACGATCAATCACATAATAAGTGAAGACAGCAAATTTGCACAGAAAGATTATAAGACTGTGCACAACTGGGTGGGCAAAAATTGCAAGAAATTGAAATTTGACGACATGAACAAATGGTATATACACAACCCAGCTGTAATAGAGTAGATTGGGGCAACAGAGTCTAACCTGCTAAAAATACTATTCGGCATGGATTTTAGAAGATTTGGGCAGCACGCTTACAAATCGAGTAGGAACTTTTTTTATTATTCGAAATAATGGAAGATGGGAAAAGCGATATGCTTTCTAAAAAGCCAGAGATGTTTTATTCCCTTAAAGCAAGGAGTAATAATCAGTAGGGATTTTAGAAGAATAAAATAAGTGCATTGTTTTTATTCAAAGAGTGAGGCAATATATTGTCACCAGGAGAAGGAAGGTGAGATATACATTTTGAATTTTTGGCTAGTAGAAAAATTACAAAAACATTGAAATTGATTTTTCCAACCCAAGAAAGAAAGAAAAAAAGAAAGAAAGAAAGCTAAGTCGGAGTATCACCAGCCAAAACAATAACTTGAAGAGGAAGTGAGGTCACAGAAGGGTCAGCCTAATGCAAGCCGTTGGCCTGGGGGAAAATCAAACTTTGAGAAACGGAAAATTTTGATCTTCGGGGCCCGTGGCGCAGTGGATAGAGGCTTTGAGTCTCACCAGTTCCAGGCGAGCATTGTCAGAAGATAGTGGTTTCAATTCCTACCCAAGCCGGCCAGAGGTTTACTTGGTCAAAAACGTGGTGCGATACACAACAAGTTTGGAAGGCAGTAATTACTGGGGATACAGTTACAAGACTCAACATTCCTATCCGAGGTCGTGGTTAATCACCTGAAGAAGGCCAGAGGTGAAATTTGGCCGAAACGTTGTGAAGAAGAAACAGCACAAAAACTACCTAGATGAGGACAAAAAGTCCGCAATAAATAAAAAATTAATTCTCAGATTAAGAAGCCTCTTCTTAAAATGCTTCCAATTAAAGACAACTAATTTTTGAAGTATATATGTTTTGATGACATATGAATCTCGTGAGGAGAAAAGGGCCATTTATCTGCAAAGAAATCGAGAGAAAGAAATGAGAGATAGGAGTGAGGCAAAGTCCTATATTGTAGAAGTCAGACTAGAAGTTGTATAGGGGCAACCAACCCCACTCCTAGAAGCAGGTACTGTTGGGGTAGCAGAGAGCAACACAGAATGGAATTAATTGTTGAAGATTTAATTAAAGAGAGGGCCCATGATGGAAACAGAATAAACAGTTATATAAACCGGATTTTTATTGAGTGTTGGCTCGCAGTGAAGGAACTTGCAGAGTTGACTAGAAGCAGGAAATGGCTCTCATAGAAAGAGCCAGACTCAGAGATAAGCAGATCCTCTCATATCTCTGTTGGTTAAACAAGACGAAGATAAGATTAGCGTAACGCATTAGTGAATCTAAGCGTGAAAAACTTGATGTGGACTTAGACTAACTGCCGCAAGTTAGGTGCTAGATTCCGAGACATTCTGCATCATATTATCGGGGAATGGAACATCGAAATAACAACAATTATTTCGCAAATGTTATTTGTTCTTTTTCAGACTAAAAACATTATTATTTTATTATTCAGCACCGTGTTCTCTCCATCATATGATGGCTATCTGAAGAGTTTGGTTGCTTTTATCATTGGCCAGCTGAAATGAATTTATAATAGCACGTAAAAGCACCCATTAATGATCTTGCCCATGCTTTTGTTTCTAGTTGGGAGTCGAGTTGGAGAGGTGAACACTATCGCACACTTAAGGCTCTGAGCAACAATGATTCCATTATCACCAGACCTGATAAAGGTTCTGGAGTAGTAATCTTAGACCACCAAAGCGACATTGATAAAATCATGGTTATCCTTAGCGACACTACCGATTTTCTCAGACTTGGTCCTGCTAACAACTTTGATCATACAAAATCTATTGAAACTAAGTTTCAAAGAAGGCTGGTTGAACTTGTCAAAAGAGGTTTCCTCTCTTTCACCATTGCCGGCAAGATCAGACCTACTGGGTCGATACGGCACCCTCTTTATGGATTACCAAAAACCCATAAGGAGGGGATTCCGCTCAGACCAATACTATCTATAGTATGATCTTCTCAACATCGAGTCGCTAAGTGCTTAGACTAAATATTACAACCAGTACTTGTGCATTATAGTACGTATTGCATCAAGGATTCATTTCAGTTTGCTAATTTTATCAAGAATTCTTGTTCTCAGAACAAATTTATGTAATCATTTGACATCTGTAGCCTCTTTACTTGTGTTCTCTTTTTGGAAACTATTAACATTTGCGCCGATATTCTGTACCGAAGTCATCTTCCCACCCTCTGATATTCCGGAGGCTGTGTTTGTCGAATTATTGAAATTCGCAACCACTTCCGTTGACTTCAGCTTTAATAATGTACAGAAGGTTGATGCCATTTCTATGGGTTCAGTTTTGGGTCCCACAGTCGCCGGAATTTTCGTAGGTTTCCATGAGGTTGACTTTTTCCCCAAGGGCACTGTGCCTGAAGTGTATTTTCGCTAGGTCGATGACACATTCTGTATATTTTGTAGTGAGACTGAGGCTCGCAATTTTTTTCCAATTTTAATAAATTGCACCCTCGTCTTCGTTTTATTCTGGAAGAAGTGAGTAAATCCACACTTCCTTTTCTTGATGTTCTAGTGTATAAAGAGGATTCCTGTTTCCTTACCAATATTTATCGCAAACCTACATTCACAGGTTTGTATATCCGCTGGGATTCATTTTGTCCAAAAAAGTGTACATTGAATTAAATCAAGACTTTGGTACACAGCGCATTAATGATATGCTCTGAGTCGAAGCTTGACGGAAAAGTCTGTTTTATCACTGAGACTCTTTGTAACAATGGCTTCCTTGTAGACATTGTTCGATCTATTATCGGGGATAAGATTGCTTACATTCATAAAACAAAAGTCAAGTTGGCTCGGAGATGTCCTGTGTATCTCAGACTATACTGGCTGGGAAGGATTAGTGATCGATTTGCCGATCTGATTTCTGCATGTATATGGAGTAAAGGAAAATATAAATTAATTTAAAAAAAACAAATATATAAAAAGCAGAAGCCCCTGACAGAAAAAGGGATGACACATACGCAAAAAAGAACCCACTCGTCAAAGAAAGAGAACTGCTCTCTTTCAACAGTGACCAGCGGATTGACAACACCAACATCTTTCTTGCTTTTGGTGAAAAGCACCACGCGTCTGTCTTTAGACGACGCGATGGCTAACATTTCCACTGGTAGCAGCTATCTTCTTTACCAACGACCCAACGACTAAAACACCAAATAACGGATTCATCAAAATCACATCTAACGGACTTAACAACTACAACTGAAAACACCGGATTTACACATATATCCCCAAAGTGTCTAACACATTATTAACGCCTCAAGCATCAAATTTTGGAATTATATACCCAAGAACGACGAATACATTTTAGGTCCTTGACTGGGAGATGCAAACATTTCATTTGTATTAAAGAATAATTTTCTCACCCACTGAATGATTGTTGAACCCAGAAATAAACGCAAAATATAAAATATATCGTGACCTCCTATCTTTTTCTCCTATCTTCCTTCCATATCATTCCTTTACAGCCTTCATATCCAAGAAGTTAAACCAGCAAAATGACAAGAATAGAGTAACCCAAAATGGAGTCAGATAATTAAAAACATAAATTACCTTGACACCACATAGTTCTGTGAGTTTCCCCTCCAGCAATAAAAATATATTTGGGCAGATTAGTTTCTTAGCTTTATTTGGGCCTGGTTAAGCACCCAGTCTAAAAGCAAAACTAGAAATGAAAACCAATTTTCCTCCGCTTAAAGCAATAACCTTTAGTTATACCCTGCCTATGATGGAAGGACTGGATAAATACGAACATATCTTCTTTTATACAAACAAAGATAATTTACTTTAAAATAGTATTTTATAAGTCAAGAATATATTTCTTTCTCTTTAATTAGTACATAGAGTTTTCTGATAAGAATTCTGTTGCAATTTCTATTGACGTACTCAGTATTAAAATTTCCTGTGATTATACTTTCTCTAATTTTGATAAGCATTATAATGGACCCAAAATGTATTCGAACCAATGAAGTCATTATTTACGCTATCAATTTCTCCCTTTAAAGATTCGGTTGAATGATTCAAGAAGATTCTTCATGTGACTATATGTCATTTTCCATCTCTTTTTTGCTGAAGTCATGAAACCTTTATATATTTATTTTTGTTTTCTCTCTCTCTCTCTCTCTATCTCTCTCTATCTATCTATCTATCTATCTATCTCTCTATCTCTCTCTCTCTCTCTCTCTCTCTCTCTCTCTTTTCATATTTTCGAAATTTGATAAAATTACTTCTTTCCTAATTTCATTTTTTAACTAATTCATCATTTCGACCAGGGCCATATCTTCCTAATGTTTTTTATCTGAATACTGCGAACACCCTAAAGAACTTAAATTCGCCATAAATTCTAATCCTGCTGTATATTCATGCATCATTATGGGAAATTATTTTCTCTCCTATATCATTAAATAAGTTTTCCTCTTAATATGAGACTGCATTGCACTTCTTCACAGATAGCTGCATTTATATTTGATGCATGGGAATGCATAAAATAATCAAAGAATAACAAAAGTAGGAACCGCTGAGATAAGGGCATTCCATGAGCATATATACTGAGTTCATCGCGAGATAAGAAATTTAAATATCTATCTATTTATCTATCCACACACACACACACACACACACACACACACACACACACACACACACACACACACACATATATATATATATGTGTGTGTATATATATTATGAGGGAGCATGTGTATATATATATATATATATATATATATATATTTGTACATCATTATATAATCCAACGCCATGTCAGCCGATGATGGGAACGATTCTATTTTGAGCTTTACTTTCTACAATATCCATGTATTTCAAAATCCAAAAGCGAGCTCAATGTAAAAGAATATTTAATTTAAGTACAAAGCAAATACTATATATATATATATATATATATATATATAGCCAGGTCTTTACATTAAAAAATAAATAAATTTGGGTTAGGAAGATAGTAAGTTACTTTAAGTTGGCGACCTTAGTGAAGGGTGACCCGAAGGCTCCTTTTTCAATATCTGCGACAGTGAGGTGTAGGGGAATAAGCTACTCCATTCCCTGGTATGCTCTCATTTACCCTTGATCCTTACGTTATAATACTGAGTGTTAAGTAAGGCGACATTTTTTAAGTCTTTGGTATGACTTTTTGAACCCCAGTCTCTAAAACCATTAGTGAACAGTGTACTCATAAGCCCTTAGGGATAAAGGGTGGCCAGAATTTGGTGGGTTTTTCTAAGTCTTCATTAGAAATTTCTCTATTTCATTTTTCTGAAGATGCAGATCTAACATTAAAAAAATATATATAGTCTGGTGAACTAAATATAGTTTTAAAAAAGAGGAGTAATTTTTAAAGGTTTTTCTTTTGTTTACGCTCCCCCATGGGGGTTGAGCACTCTGGCGAAGGAATGTTTGGCTGCCGCACGTATAACCCAAAGCTCTTCGAACGAATTGAGCCATCTGGTATCCGATAAGGCATAAAATGTAAATAAACGAACGATGCTGCTGCTGCTACTGCTGCTGCTGCTACATAATACCTTATAATTCCTAGGCCAACGTGGTACGCTTGTTGGCCGAGCTTTCTGATACTATATCTAACGTAAAGTTTGGCGGGTAGTGATCCCAGCTTTAAGCGTCCTACGTGTCTAGCAACGCTGAAGAGTTGTGATACAACGAAACAGTCTGTCTGTGGATGACAAGATATATATATATATATATATATATATATATATATATATATAAATATATATATATGAATTCAATCCAAATGTTCAAAGCAACAAGCGTATTTTAGATTTGTAGCATACCTCTCATGAGAATCAAGACAGAAGTCTGAATTATTTCTTTTTAGTTATATAAAAATTAGTAGCGTGTTACTCCTGCTAAAATGTACAGCAATGTTTTTTTCCTTCTTTGTGAGACTTAGAACGTCTTGAACGGCCCTTATTTATTCATAAATACATTCATACATGGGCAGATACATGTACATGGTATATTCAAGAAAAACTGATATAGTTTCCTAATCAAATATCTTGATCAATTCTTGTTCAAAAAATCTAAAATTTAGCAACATATCTAGACTAGAAACAATTCAAAATTCTATTCCTAATGTTTTATATATTTTATTTTCCCCTAAAGAAATGTCAGAAGCTGGTGAAAAAAGGGCGTTTAAACATTAAGAATACAATAAAACCTTTAGATCATTTCAAGGAGAATTGATCATGTTATTAGAAAACAAAACGATTTAAATTTCTGCGACTTCGAGTCAGAGCTCTTCTTTATGTCTATTTATTTTGAAGCAATAAAAATTCTCTTAGAACAACTCATTTATCCTTGACTTTTGTTGGACTCAACGTCCTAAATTGAACCATCATGAATATTTATTTTAGGTCAATATTTTTTATACTTTTCTTTTATTTTCACGCTTTAAACTGTTGATTTAAACAAATTCTACTGCTCTTAATGATATTACACCAAAAAATAATGTAGAGTTAGTTTTTTCGAGCCCTATTTTTCAAATCTTCTACATTATACATTTAGAAAGGTATATTAAAGACAGGTGCCGTGGTGTAATGGTTATCGTCGTTGGAAATGGACACGGCGACACGAGTTCAAATCCTGAACAAGACTGATTGCATTTCACTCTAATACCCTTGGTAAAGTTATGAATTCAGTTATTCTTCTCCTGGCTATGGGTAAATAGTAGGGAAGACGGGGTTCGTCAGCCTTGATGAGGCAACTAGTCTAGGAGAAGGAAGACTCTTTAATCAAAACTGTTAAACTCCGCTTAAAAATTGACCTTGTGCGGAAGGGTTGGTAAATGGGGACATGTGCTCGAGTAACAGGGATATCCTAAGGTTCTATGCTTAATAGCATTTCAACCATTGCGGGTAATTAAATGGCAAAGCTACCTTTGTATTTAGCAAACTTCAAGAGTTGATATATGCCATAAAACCCAACCAACCAGCTAAGTTTTACATTCCTCCAATTAGGAATAGGGGAACACTCAATAACGAGAGGGGGTGTCCTCCTGGTGTAATGGTTAAGACGATGGACAGCGGAATCGTAGTAAGCAAGTTCGTACTCCAGTCGTTCACTTTCGGGTAAATACCCTTGGGAAAAGTATGAATCCCCTTATCCACCCATCTAGGGGTTAAATAGTACCAGTACTGTTCTTCTAGGAGAATAGCATTGGCAGCAACCTACAAATGTTGATATACCATTAAACACAGAAACCAAACCATCACTAACGAGATTTTTTGTTTTGTTGTTTAATGACATATCAATCTCCTTGGTTTATTTCAAGCCAAATCAATTCTTAGAGGTGATCCCATAGCGGAGATGATGAGGGGGTCCATACCTTTCCCAAAGATATTTTTACGAAAGTAAGTGTAATAGCGCGACTGGAAATCGAACTGGCTTACTACGATCCAGTGACCTCATGGTGTAATGGTTAACCCTTACACCACGAGGACACCCCCCCAGCGTGAGTGTTAACTATTAAGGGTAGAGATTCTTATAAACTACTCTTCAATTTTATTACAATAAAATTATCACTCAAAAGATCTTTAAATTATTTAAATATCACTCGTTTAGAAGATTTCTCTTAAAAAAGCAAGTTAAGAAAATAATGATCAAGAAACCATCATTGATAGCAATTACATTTTGATGCGTGTTAGTATTACGCCTGTTCGATTAATTAAAAAGGTGATCGGTGGCGTCATCAGCTATGTATTTTAGGTGGGTCATCGGGAGTGGGTTCGGGTCTTTAAACATTATACCTCCCTCGCTGGCTCGATCTTCCATTCGGGATGATCACTTTCTGGTTTGCCACCCACGATACAATGTTAACTGCTAAATTTGCTTTTATTAAGATTTGCCGACCAAGACCTTGTTTCTACGAACTTGATTGACGATTGCTATAGCTAACCAGTTTGCTAAAAAGTTGTTTTAAACAGGTCTACGCGGCGTTGACACTTTTTTGGTTGGACGCGAATCTAGCGATGAGTTGAATAATTCCTTTTGATTAAAAAAAATGATGAAACAACACGTTAAATATTTACAAACCTTTGCGTAACTAACGATTATTTTGGACATCGTCAATAGACGGTTTTTCATTGATCATTTTGCTGAAATCTTTATGATTTCGCCAATATCCGTGTCAAAATCTTGCCAAGCGTTTTTGTTAGCGGTTGTTGACTATTTGATCATTCTCAATGCAGTGTGTGTTTCAATAACCGCTGCTTGGATGGACTGGGCGCTTTGGTGCGCTTCCAGGCCATGTAACTACTGTGTCTCACCAGGAGAAACTCCGGTGTGCTGCGTCTAGTTTATTTCAACCAGAAACCTTATTCTGGTCTGATGGGTCTTTAAACGGCGTATATATTCTTATTAATTTGATAATATAAACTACTTAGGATTTCTATTTCAATAGTGTGTTTTCAAATTTTTCCAGTTTTCTTTTTTATTCATAAAATTGGATGATTCTCATTAATTGAAGATAAATTGTTTGATTGAAAAATTGATTCAACATTATCTTAACCCGCCAAGGTTTTTTATGTCAAATCTTTTAGAAACTGCATTTATCGTATATATATATATATATATATATATATATATATATATATATAGTATTCTTTTTTCCAGTTAAAATACCATTGGGAAAGGTATGGACCCCCTTATCCTCCCAGCTATGGGTTAAATAGTACCACTACTGTTCTTCTAGGAGAATGGCTTTGGCATTAAATAACCTAAAAAGAGTTGATATGCCATTAAGCAAAGAAACGATCAAAGAAACCATCATCCAAGCTCTCCACAGCTCCAACCTAATCATCAGAAAGATTTCTCTGCTCAGCTAATGATACGCGTTTTAAACTGGGGTTACACCTCTGTAGGAGATAAAAACAGCAATTATAAGTCTCAGCGTGAGACAATTTTCCGATTATGTAACTTTGAAAAAAATGGTTTCTATGAGTAATATAATTAGATTTAGCCTTTTTTATGCTTTCATTTTATTTTAATCAGCTGACAAAATTTACAACTAATTACAAAGGGAAAAAGGAAATCAGAGTTTCCCTGGGAAAAGCATTTATCTACCTTCCTTGTAATTTTACTCATAACCAAAAATCCTACTTAAGATATTAACTCTGTCACATTCTGCAAGCGAACAGATAAAAGATTTCGCCCCTTTTCAGTCACATTGATTCGGTTACGTCAATATAACTCAAAACTGTTACTTGAAGAAAATAAAAATGTCACCAATATTTTTCCTTTGCCTTTTGTGATCCCATTTTTGACAGACATTTCTGTTCAATAATTTATGAAATAATTATCTTTTTTTAATCGAAAGCAAACTTTACAATAGGTACTTGCGAAAAAAAACCCAATGTGTTCCGTAATGATTAGAAACATCTAAAATGCTAATATTTTTTTATTATATTAATGACATTGAGTACAAAATATATTTATAATATAACTAAGCCTACAGTTCACTATATTACATAGGATTAAAATAATATATCTCTTGAACATTCACTGTCACGAAGAGAATATTCTAGGGCTCTCTTTCTCTCTTAATTCAATCACAGCACGGCTAAAAATTTCAAATGAAATGGCTGCAATCTCCCAACAGATTGTTTTCTTTAGCTTCATAGCAGGGACAATCTTTATGGCGTTCTCCTTTTTTATGAGAGAGACCCACTGGTAGAAGATCCCCTGAGTTAGATCTAGTGATGTATATGAGGAAATGGATATTGAAATAAGGTGTCCAGCCAGTTGCTCTTCAAGAGGTTTCATTGTCAGTTGTGCTGTGTTAACCGTGGTAATATGTTGTTACATCTCCTTTGCGTTTCTCCTCTTCCATACTATAAAAAGTATACATAGGAAAGGTTTCACAAATTTGGACCTAAAACAAAGCATTTGTTGAAAGATTGCAACTATTCCACTTGACTTAAGCCGTGTTTGGATTGAGTGAGAAAGAGAAAGAGGCTGAGAATGTTTTCTCTATGGCGGTAGAAATTGAAAGAATGTTACATTCAAATGTTGGATTATATAATAAACTCTTACTTTTTCCTTGTGTGTAATAAATATGATACAAGATATTTGCATTTAAAATGTTTTCCATCATTATGGAACGTAATATATTTTGATATGGGCCTATCGCTCAGAGAAAGGTTTAAGCAGGCTCATCACACAGTATATTATGAATTTAACCTTGTAAGCGAATGTTATTGGGTTTGCTAATTGATGAGTGATTTCAAAATGTCAACATCCGAAAGAAAGACGAATTAACTTAAGTTTAGCATCTCGTCCGGCAGGCCAAGTGTAGCAAAATATATTTGATCTAATACCTCAAAGTAAAGACACCAATTAACCAGGATTTACCGAGATCAGAATCCATTGGTCATATAAATGGTTGTGGGTGCTAGCTGAACAATGCCACCAATGCGAGGCTGAAGTGGAGGTTGCTTATTCTTTGAGTCCCAATAAAAGAAGATTGGTTTCTTGAGACTCCTTCTTTCTTTTTTCTTTCTTTCTTTCTTACTTTTTTTTCTTTCTTTTTGTGGCTAGGTTTCAAGGAGAGAAATATCCACGCATTAAGAGAGCGTGCAAACCATCCAACGATTGGAGAATCCAGCTAGAAGGAAAATATAACTCTGCGGGTTATATCAATTATCTACGTCTAACTCTATGACCTAAAAAATATAATGAAGGGAATAAAGCGAAAGAGGTGTTAACTCTTAAGATGAGTTGTATTTTTTCTATTTATTCTCGTTCAACCGATGATTAGCTATAACAAACAAAGCAGTTATCGATGACGACGCTGCATAAAGGAATAATGTGTTCTATCTTCACTGTTGCTCAGTTTGGTTTGGCCGTGTATTATGGTTTTCAACCATTGTGGGATATTTAATACCAAATCCTGTTTATGAATAAATACAAGCTGTAAGCATATAGTTTGTATGTAACATTTTAAACGAACCAGAGCTTACTTGTTTGTGTACAGTCAAATCGTTTCACGAATTATTATTTAACTCTTAATATCTAATTTAATTTCAACCCATAATATTTATACTGTTAAATGACTTCGAGTATTGCTATTTAACATTGTTTATTCTACTCATCAAGTATCTCTCTATTACAAAATCGAAGTCATTTGTTTTCCACTGATAATTGGTTTCAATAATAAACAATTAAATAGTTCTATTTGACCTATAGATGGGACACTGATACGTAAAATCAATCTGAGTCAGAGTTGATATGGAAGTAATGATAATGAACGAGTACTACACATTCTCCGGAGCTCCAGGATTGGGGCTTTACCATCACATGCAGCAGGTGTCATATCCAGGATTCTCATTGAGGTGGGGGAGTCTTATCCCTGTGTGGAGAGGCAGTCGGGGAATTCTACTGCAAAACCTGATTAAGCTGCGCACTGTTGTGTGCGAAAACTAAGCTTCACAAATAAATTAAATTGCGTTTAAAAACAACAGAATAACCTTTTAACACAACTAAAAAAACACGTTAAAGTAAATAAGTTTGATATTTTCCAGCAGCTGACGTCACAATGCAATTCAAGCGCAGACTCTATTAAGATAATTCACAAAAGGATAAAATAACATTTATTTAGAGAAATATCTCCAAAGAGACTCACTTAGAGACTAAGATTTAAGAGATGCTTTTCTGCTCTAAAGGCTCTTTTGTTTTATCCTAGCTACATTACAATCTACTGAAAATAGATCAGCCGATAATATCTCGTGGAAATTTCTCACCAAATATTTCCAGTTTTATTCTAGAAAGAAAGGATATTCCTACAGAAATTTATATTCAAATTCGGCTGGGGCTGTAAATACACTGACTTCACCTCTGCAGAAGGGTAAATCCCCCCAATGAGTGTCCTGTTTATGACACTAAACAATCTGATGGTGAGGTTCCAGTAATGCTGGGGCTTTGGGGAATACGGAGCACCCCTTAATTACTATTTCTCCCAGGTCCACTCTGACCTTGCGTGGTAGCACCTGATAGGGCCCTATCTATGGGTTAGATAGAACAAACGGCATACTTATGCTAAACTGAAACCGTACTTACATTTAAACTGCGTGCTTATGCTAAACTGAATTATTTGAAATAGAACTGTTTTTTGACATTGAAAGTGTGTTTACACTAAAGTGAATTGTTCATCATAGAAATTTTTTGATATTTAACTGTGTGTAAAAAAAATCTGTATTTAAACTAAACTGAATTAGCTGGATTATAACTGCTTGACTAAACTGAAAAGCTTGAAATAGAAATGTTTTTCACAATTAAACGGTGTACTCATGTTAAACTGAATTGTTTGAAATAGAACTGATTATTTATATAAAATGGATTTTGCATTAAATAACCTTCAACGGTTGATATGCCATAAATCCCAACCAACCAACCAAATTCCCTCAAACAGTTGTTAGTGAGCTGCACACGCTTTCTTTTATGCTGGTGATTGTAGGACTCGTCTTGAAGTTTAAGCTTACGTCGGTTATGTCTCATCTAGCCACCACTTCTCTTCTGACCTTACATGTCTCTATTCTCATTGTCCTGGTCGACAGAGCAATTGACATTGAAAGAGCAATTGGTTTTATGGCTTCTACAAACATCCAGCATTCACAGCACTGAGTAATAAATCGTTTTGCGGAATACCCATCACCTCCCATGACTGTGTTTTCTACTTCATCTCTTATTGTAGTTTCTGTAATGTGCAGATATCTTATACAAGCTTTGGAGTACTTAGTCTACATCTAACGCCTTTTTGTTTACAAGGCGCTGACATCGAAGTTGTTTTATCAAGACAAATTTTAGAATAATTAATGAGTATTTGAAGTACACTTCTATGTGTCGTCCCATTTCATTTCTCATTCTCTGTATGTTTGCATATCTCTCTTTTTTTATCTCTGTCTCTAAAAAGAGAGATATGCAAACATACAGAGAAAGAGAAATAGAGTGGGATGATACATAGACGTGTACTTTAAATACTCATTAATTATTCTTAAATTTCAATGTCCTCCTCTCATCGTACTCTCCATTTCCTCTCTGTCTCTCTGTCTCTCTCTTTCAAACAATTCCAAACAATGATGCATTTTCAATAAAAAAATCTCGCTACTTTTTACATAAGAAAATCAATATCTGCAGTAAAATCAATACTTTAAAACATCTACAAAATCAGCCCAGAAATACATACAAAATTTCCACGCTGATATGTACGGTTTCCTCTTACAAATCTTATTTTTTGTATATATAGCGAAATTTACAGACATACGTACATGAAGAGAAAAACAAAATGGATGCTCCTCAAGGTGCAGCGTATGTCATATGAACCGGCGCTGGTTATTTCTCCGCTGTTGCTCCAGGAGTATATCCCTTTGCCAGATTACACTCGAATGTAGAAACCTGTAGAAGCATATAAAATTCTATCTCTTTCTTTGTTTTTCAATCCTTTTGTCCCTCTCTCTGTATATATGGTTACATGGGAAAATGAGACGCCTTTTAAATTGAAAGTTTCGAAGTGTGGAGCATCGACGGAAAGCAAAAGAGCAAAACAGACGCAAGAAGTGAACGTAATAGTGCGACTGGAGTACGAACTCGCGTACTACGATACCGCAGTCCATCGCCTTAACATTTACACCACGAGTACACTCCCTGAACTAATATGATGTTGAAACTGTTTTACTCATACGAGCACACCCTGTGTAAACAAAAAAGAATTAGAAAATTTTATTTTGCTGCAAAATTCTAAATATATCGAACATTTTGCGTAAAGTTGTTTTTCCATTAGCACCAATATTTAAGAGTGAAAAGTAAATTTGACAATTTGTCTGATCCGTCTACTAAACTGCTTTTAAATTTCATAACTGTGCAAATAAATGTAAAATCGTTTTCCTGGTACACAAATGATGTATAAACGAATAAAATACCTCTGGCGTAGAGTAATAATTAACGATTCAGTTTCATTCGCAATGGCTTTAAATCTTACACTAAATAAGTACCATGTAAATATAGCTTTAGGCTCCAATTCAATCCATCGAATAACAGCAGAATAGGGCCCTGCGGGAATGTCTCCAACATTCATAGTTTTCTTGTGAAAGTTAAGCAGACCGGAGAATTTAAAAAATAAACTCAATTTTCCCGCGAGAAAATGGAAACAGCCGGCAAAGAATTTTATCTGAACTTTGGTATCTCCAGCCACCAAAATATAAAGGACAAATAACTGTAATAATTTAATAAGATTCTCTATAATTTGTCGAGGATGCTACTTTTAAGAGCATAAACTTTAAAATGTAATTGAAAGAACTCGCCATAAATATTGATTATGAAATGACCCATTTTGTAATTACTCGATAACAATTTTCGTTGTTGTTTTATATTGATGTAATTTTAACTAGGATTTTCATCCGCTTAAATAGTATAGTCACCGGTTTTCCATAGTTTTACATGTTCGATTTTCATTCAAATATCTATCGTAGTTCGGCGAATTATTCTGACGATAAAATTCAAGTGACTTTGGTTATTGAGTTGGTTGGTTGGTTGTTTGGTTTTATTTTATGCCAACCACCGTTGGATTTTTAACGTCAAAATTATTTTTTAATCAATATTATATTTTCATGTAATTCATTATAATAATTTATAAACAATTATAGCTTCAAGTTTTCCCTTTTATTACTAATTATCTATACACACCTTAAAAACAATTATAGTGTTTCAAGTTACTATTCCTATTTAGTAATAATGATAACTTTTATAGAGAGTTATATGGTTTTAAGTTGTTTGTAAAGAGTTATACTGTTTTAAGTATTCCTATCAAACACAAATATTTTGTACCCAATTATATGTTATCAAGGATTCAATACTAAAAAGTTGACGATGATAGGAATTGTACTTGGAATGGTCATAAAGGTATGTAAAGGAAAGTGGAGAAAATGAAAATCTAAAGAACAATCGATGTCATTTAGAGGACACCATTGTTGATATAGGCTTGAATACTCAGACAAGTCCTGAAGACGAAAGGAGGCTCGCTGTAACTCAGTGTTCAGTGAAATTCCATGTGTAAAAATTGGTGTAAGAAACTCGCAAGGAGTCAAATAATAATAATAATAATAATAATAATAGCACATCCTAAATGAGAGCTACTCAAGACGGAAAAATCCAGCTATAGCATGGATAGACTACAAAAAGGCATATGATATGGTTCCACAAAGCTGGATACTACATTGTCTCAAAATGTACAAAATATCACATAAAGTCAAAAGCTTCATCGAACAGACCATGAAAACCTGGAGAGTGGAGATGACAGCAGGAGGAAGAAGCATAGCTGAAGCAAAGATCCAAAGAGGCATTTTCCAAGGAGATGCACTATCACCTTTACTATTCATAATAGCCATGATGCCACTGAACCATATACTCAGAAAATGCGCAGCCGAATAAAAACTCAGCAGATCGCAAGAGATCAACACCCAATGTACATGGATGACATTAAAATATTTCCAAACTCTCATACACGCCGTTAGAATATACAGTCAAGACATAGGAATGGAATTTAGCATAGGAAAAAAACGACATATGACTGACGTCATGGAACTACCAAATCACGACAAAATTAGAACGCTCGAAGAAAATGAAACCTACAAATACTTGGGTATCTTGGAGGCTGACACCATGAAACATATGGAAATGAAAGACACGATCCAAAATGAATATCTCAGGAGAAAGAGAAAACTACTCGAGAATAAGCTCTTCAGCAGAAACCTCATCAAAGGAATAGATATTTGGGTTGTGCCCCTAATCCGATATTCGGAACCCTTTCTCAAGTGGACCAGAGACGAACTTAAACAAATGGACCAAAGAACAAGAAAAGTAATGACCATGCATAAGGCCTTACACCCCAGAGACGACGTTGACAGACTATATGTATCTAGAAAAGAGGGGGGAAGAGGACTTGCCAGCATCGAAGACACCGTTGACGCATCGATACAACGGCTCAAAGACTACAGAGAAAAACACGAACGAGGACAAATTACAACCATCAGAAACGATACGGACAACATGATAGACGAAAGAATGTCAACAACTAGAAAACAAAAATGGGAGGAAAAACAACTCTATGGCCGGTTTAAACGTCTAATAAACATCTCACTTCCAGAAAAACTGGACCTGGCTATGAAAAGGAAACCTTAAGAGAGAAACACAATCCCTCCTTATAGCAGCACAGGACAACGTCATAAGAACCAATCATATCAAAGCGAGAATAGATAAGACGCAACAAAACAGTAAATGTAGGCTATGCGGTGACAGAGACGAAAGAATTAATCACATAACAAGAGAATGCAGCAAATTAGCACAGAAGACGAGACACGACTGGGTTAGCAAGGTGATCCACTGGGAAATGTGCAGGAAATTTCAATTCGACCATACAAACAAATAGTATATGCACAACCGAGCACCTGTCCTAAAAATGACTCGCATAAACTCCTATGGGACTTTAACATACAAACGGATCACATAATACCGGTCAGAAAACCAGACCTCATAATAATCAACAAAAAAAAAGAGAATTTGCAAAATTGTAGACTTTGCTGTCCCGGCGGACCACAGAATAAATCTGAAGGAAAGTGAAAAGAAGGATAAATACCTCGACCCTGCTAGAGAATTGAAAAAGCTGTTGGACATGAAAGTAACGATTGTGCCAATTGTGATTGATGCTTCTGGCACAATAACTAAATGATAATTAAATGGCCTGGAGGACTGGGACGTTGGTGGACGGGTAGAGACTAACCAAACGACAGCATTACTGAGAACGGCCAGAATCCTGAAACTAGTCCAGGAGACTTGAGAAGACTTGTTGTCACTCAAACTCCAGTGAAAAACCATCAGCTAACACTGATGTGAAAAACTCTAAAGTAGTAAATAATAATAATAATAATAATAATAATAATAATAATAATAATAATAATAAAGAGAACTTGCAAAATTGTCGTCTTTGCTGTCCCAGCTAACCACAGAATAAAACTGAAAGAATGTGAAAAGAAGGATAAGTATCTCGACTTTGCAAGGGAATTTAAAAAAAAAATATGGAACAGGAAGGTGACGATTATACCAATTATGATTGGTGCTCTTGGTACAGTAACCAAAGGATTATTAAAGGGCCTAGAAGACTTGGAAGTTGGCAGTCGAGAGGCGACCATCCAAACGACAGCATTATTGAGAACGGCCAGAATACTGAGAAGAGTCCTGGATACTTGAGGAGACTTGCTGTCACTCAGACTCCAATGAAAATCCATCGGCTTACGCTGATGTGAAAAGCTCTAATGAATGAATTATAATGATAATAAAAGGGACAGGATGTCTTGGAAGTTGGCGGACGAGTGGAGAACATTCAAACTGCCAGAATACTGAGAAGAGACTTGGATACTTTAGTAGACTTGCTGTCACTCAAATTCCAGGGATGTGAAAAACTCGAAAGGAGTAACTCTTTCTTAAATATCTATAGCTTCAATTTACTTTCAATGCAAAGAGTTTTCTCAAGTTATATGGTTTCAATGTTTCCACTTACATTAATATTTTTCATTCAGATCTCTATTTGACTCAAAAACGGAACCGTAACAGGTACAAACATTTTGGATTAGAGACAACTTTGGAGTACTGATAAAGAAGTGGTGTTCTAAAAGTGGATTCATGGTAGTGTAATACGCAGGATAAAGCATCAGGAAAATAAAAACAATAGTTTATGTGAATTATTAAGAAAAGCCTTCCAAAAGTAATGCTTTCATTTTATTCTCTCAGAAACTTCAACGAATACAATCATGACAATAACACTTTTAGATAGCACATGTTTACACAAAAAAAAAACTATTTCGTTCTGTAGTTACTGATATCGGCATAATTGTCCACAAGTTGCACTCATAGAAAAATATGCACCAGAATAGACGACCAGTCTTTTCGCAGCAAAAATATAACTGCTAATGTCAGGATTATACTGCACGCATCGTCTATCTTTCATCGGCCTAATTTGCGCTGATTAGCTGACTGAAGCACTTTTGAATACGTGGGGTGACATCTGTGTCAAACATGGTTTGCTTCGACATTCACTGTTAATACATTATTGGTAGCCGGAAAAGTTTATAAAGAAAATAGACAAACGAACTGTCGATGAAGTAGAGGTTATCATTTTATCTTGCTGACTAAAATTATGAACAACTCACTTTGTTAGAAAAACCAACATGTTTATTTCTTATTATACAAGTTTCTTTTGGCAATGCCTCTAAATAGAATGGTGTGGGATGGTTTTTATTTACTTGTTGTCGGAAAGATTCATTCTCTTATAAATCGAAGTGCATCCCGCTGTTGTGGGAAGTTTAGCAAAGGATATGACTTTCTCCTTGGCGTCTAAAACTCAACTCTGTTAAATCTAATTCTGTCTTAATTCACACTGGACAGTCCACATTCAAGTAAATTATTGTTCACGCCTTTCTCACTGATAAAGAGCTAATTGTAACATATTTGATGATAAATAATAGCTAATATTCTTTATACAATGTCCCACAACAAAATATAATATTCCGGTGTATTTGATATAGAAAAAATGTTTTTTTAAAACAAATGATTGTTCATTGATTTATTGGATTTAATGACACTTAATGACGGCTGTAATTATCTTATGCTTATTGATTAGGTATTTATGTTTGTTTCACATTCATATAAACATTTTCGTGTTGTTGTATTTTTATTCTTTTTCACTTTGTCTTAGTGAATATGAATAATGTTTAAACTGATCAATTTCACCCATAAATAGAAAACAAACAAGTACAACCCTTCCGAATGAGAGGGCACTTCATATTTCCCTGATCTTCAGAATTGGAACCTCCCCATCAGATGCAATTTAGAGTCTTACCTATGACACCATTTACACGGGGGTTATGCATCTGCAGGCGATGGTCAGTGCATTCTAAGCCCCACCGATTGCGTGTAAGTGTGTTTCTCTAATCTAATTTATTGGTGATAATATATATATATATATATATATATTCTTTAGAAAAACAAGAAATTTACAAATAATATTCCATTTTTATGATAAATTTATTTCGCTTATTCATGTTCGTCAGATAGAATTCTAATGGAGTTTGGTTACTCTTTTCTTTTTTCTTTTTTCTGTTAAACGCTGGCAGTATATTTCATGTTATATCGCGTAATGATCTATTTAAGTAATGATCTATTGTTCATGTTATATCGCGTAATGATCTATTTAAGTAATGATCTATTGTTCATGTTATATCGCGTAATGATCTATTTAAGTAATGATCTATTGTTCATGTTATATCGCGTAATGATCTATTTAAGTAATGATCTATTGTTCATGTTATATCGCGTAATGATCTATTTAAGTAATGATCTATTGTTCATGTTATATCGCGTAATGATCTATTTAAGTAATGATCTATTGTTCATGTTATATCGCGTAATGATCTATTTAAGTAATGATCTATTGTTCATGTTATATCGCGTAATGATCTATTTAAGTAATGATCTATTGTTCATGTTATATCGCGTAATGATCTATTTAAGTAATGATCTATTGTTCATGTTATATCGCGTAATGATCTATTTAAGTAATGATCTATTGTTCATGTTATATCGCGTAATGATCTATTTAAGTAATGATCTATTGTTCATGTTATATCGCGTAATGATCTATTTAAGTAATGATCTATTGTTCATGTTATATCGCGTAATGATCTATTTAAGTAATGATCTATTGTTCATGTAATATCGCGTAATGAACTATTTTACTTTATAAAATTAACGGTTATGGAATTTTCCTTTTTATTTATAGTTTTTGTACATATTAACTTTGTTTATTTAATATTAGTAACCTAATTTCAAGTTTATGAGTATTATTAGAAAACTTTATAGTGTTTATTATTATAGTGTTTATTATTATTATAGTGTTTATTATTATTATTAGAAAACTTTATAGTGTTTATTATTATTATAGTGTTTATTATTATGATTAGAAAACTTTATAATGCTTATTATTATTATAGTGTTTATTATTATTATTAGAAAACTTTATAGTGTTTTTATAATTTAAGTTTAAACCTAAATCATTTTTTTACAATTTCCAATAAATACTTTTTGAAATATATTATTAATTTTTCAAATTTATTTAATTGTTTCAAAGAACTATTCATCTCTCTGTATATCTATATTTAGATTTTAGTAGTTTTGAGTCTCTCTCTCTCTCTCTCTCTATATATATATATATATATTCATCTCTCTGTATATCTATATTTAGATTTTAGTGGTCTTGGGGCTTTCTCTCTCTCTCTCTCTCTATATATATATATATATATATAGCCTTATTAAAGACGATGGAACACAGTTTATTATTTTCAATTTTATTTTTTCAAGGTTCCTTGTTATTTTTCTTATGTCGGGATCTAAATGGTAAAGGAATTGTCCCATATCTTCTGCCCAAGCTTTCGATCATATTTTTGATCCTCAGCAGGGATAGTGTAGTTTCAAGTTGACCGTTGAGTTTTTATCGCTTTAATGATTTATAGCGTTTTGTTTTGAAGTTGGTAGAAACATTTTCAGCATTTTGTTTTAAAATGTTCGGTTGGAAAAAATTCCTACACCAAAATATATCGGAAACCCAAATTACCGAAATTCAACATAAACTTTCGGAAAACCACCAGAATCACGAACAAACAAAAGATAAAAATAAATCAAAAACTTCATCATCTATATCAAGAAAGAATATATTTACCCAATACAAGTACCATATATATCAACCTATCACATATCAAACTCACTGAAACACAACAGGGATTTTTTAACTTAGGTCCCAACTGCCACCTATCAAGAAAAAAGGACCTTAATATATATATATTTTTTTTAAATTGAAATGTTAAATCACTCTTGTAATCCCTACATAATTGACTCGCGCTCTTCTATAGATATACGTTAACGGAGCGTCTGAGGAGTTGACCAGACCCCCGTGTTTGGTCTGCCTCTCGAGTTGTTTGACGCGCACTTCGGTCGCCCGTGTTTTGGTCAACATGGCAGCAGGGGGCCATCCCGTCCCCAGGCTTTTACCCTCTTACGGGGGTTGGGTTTATTGCTTGGCACCTGATTCACCTCTAATAAGGGGAATGCCAACGAGTCTGAAGGTATTTTTGGCAATGCCGGACGCGTGTGGGCTTCGGCCCTGTGACTAGACTCACCATAAAAACGACCATGTGCCAAATTCGCTCGTTTGGTAGGGCGCGTGATAGATAACTGACCAGACCCACGTGACACAATCTCATGTGATCCCACTTGCGAAGTGGACGGATATTCACTACTCCACTGGACTCTCAGCTTCCTATTAACTAACTCCTGTTTAACCAGGTTCACTTGTATCTTGTTTCTGTTACTTGAATATATATGTTTTTCTATCAACCTTTTTGTGTTCCCCGTGTCTTTCTTTTTCCAGCATTTCAACCATAACGGAATTCAGGACCTACAAAATAATGGTAAAATTTGTGACTTACTGAATGCTGAATGAATTAAAAATCTTTTCAACCTCAAAACTTCAAAAAGCCCTACTGACCCCAACACGAAAATAAGCAACAAACTTACTGTTTAACAACCCGGGCAATACTATCCGTACCGGAGAGTAGACCTATATTTACATTTTATGAAATAAAACACTTCTACAAAAAATTGAAAGTATCCTCAATGACACAACAAAATTTTAAAAACTCATACAAAACTCTTCCGACTAACTTAAAAAACACACTAACAAAATAATCACAGCCAATAATGCAGAAATTGGATCCATTAAACTAGTAAAAATAACAGGAGATTACAAACCTGGATACATATCTGGTAAAATAAAACCCACAAGCAAGGTAGCCCAATTAGGCCAATTATTTCACAGATTCCTCCTCCCGTATATCACATGTCAAAAATCCTTAATAATATAATACTATCATATATCCCAAATAAATACAGTAATATATCAACACATAAAATCATATAAATTTTGAAATCTGACCTCCCCAACTAATGCCTTACGGCATCAATCGATGTCAAAAATTTTTTTACTAACGTTCCAGTTCATGAAACCATGAAAATAATAATAGAAAACGTCTATAATCACCCCTCAATTCCTCCTCTAGCTTTACAGCTAAAAGTTCTCGGAAAACTCCTCCATATCTGTTCCACAAATGTCCCATTCAATGATTCTTCAGGCAACAGATTGATGGTATTTCAATGGGGTCACCCCTTGATACTGCTATGTCCGAATTCCACACGTACCACATCAAAAGCAAAACATTAAAACAACGATAATTAAACCCAAGATATACGTCTGCTATGTAGACGACATTTTCATCACAACGCACTCCTACGACGAAATGAACAAATTTAAACAAACTCTAGGTAAAACTCCGTACTAAACTTTAACACCGAACTCAACATTAATAAAAAAAAGATCCCTTTCCTTGATGTACTTAGAGACTCCACAAATAATAACCTATTCACTACATCTCCATATTAAAAGCCTACAAACTACAATTCCACGCTACTTAACTAACACAGTGAATTTCCCCAAAACTATAAAATAGCAATCATAAAAAAAACTTAATTCATAGAGAATTTTATATCTCATCTACGACCCTATTTTACAACGAACTTACCAACATAAAAACCCTTGTAATAACAATTTTCCTCATAAACAAGTTGATTAACCAATAAAACAATATCTTCAAAACGTTACTAAAATAGCAACACTGCCAACAATAACAACACTAACAGAATTAATCTATACTACAGATATCAAATGCACTCTAACTAGAAATTATACAAACAAGCAAACACCAGAATCATTAGAAGAGACATTAAACCTTTCGGAAAACAAAAGCCAACAAAACTTATCTTCTACACTAAATTTAAAACATCAAACCTTAACGTTAAGAATAACACTAATTCCACTAAAATAATCCTAAACAAAACCAATGTAGTTTATGAATTTATATGTCTATTTTGAGAGTGCCTCCCGAAAAACAAAAATAATTCTTACACTGGCTATACAACCACAACCTTATCTCGCCATCTGACTTATCACATTTCTGAAAATAGCGCCATAAAACAACATTTGATTGTAAAACAAACAATAGCACTAACCAACTTCCGATGTAAGGAAGATTCTCACAGATTATATGATAAATGTATATTAAAACAATAATAAAAAAAAAACGATTACAAATCCTAGAAGCAATATGTGTAACAAATTAAAAAATCATAAATAAAATAGCATATTACACAGGCACCAAAAGTCTAAAATTGATTAATATTATAAAAACTCAACAGTCAACTCAAAACTACCCCACCCTGATTATGATCTAACATATGATCGAAAGTGCTTGGGCTGAAGATATATGACAATTCCTTTACCACTTAGATGCCGACGTTAGAAAAATAAAAAAGGAGTCTTGAAAAAGTAAAATAAGAAATGATTAACAGTGTTCCAATCGCTTTAACTAAATTTGCTTTGATAATAACTTGCTGCCTAAATATACACTCTTCAATATATATATATATATATATATATATATATATATATATATATACGAGTAAATAATGACAGTGAGTATACAAAGAAAGACTTCTCATTGCACGGCTATTTAATACAAAATAACAAGCAGATCAAAATATATATTTTTGTTTAAAAAGCAAGGAACTTAAAATAGTATTCATTTCCAAAATAGATCTATTTTGCTTATTCAAGCTCGTCAGATGGAACTCAAATGAACTTCGGTTAACTTTTCTTTTTATTCCATTCAAGAATATATATATATATATATATATATATATATATATATATATATTCAGTCGGTGTCCGATAACTATGGTTGTAGATTATTCATGTAAGAATATATAAGAGATTTCATATAAATTTCTGGGAGTGCTCGATGTATGGATATTGTATATATTCCTTTTCCGGTTTATATAAGAAAATTCGCATACAGAGCGTATATAATGCAACTAGAAGAAAACTCAACCTCAGTTAAATTATCATTATAAATCTATTTCGGTAAAGAAGAGACGAAGATTATATTCTTCGCCGAAATAACTGTATAATGACAAACAATTTAACCGTGGTTGAGTTTCCTTCTAGTTGCATTATATATATATATATATATATATATATATATATATATGTGTGTGTGTGTGTGTGTGTGTGTGTGTGTGTGTGTGTGTGTGTGTGTGTGTGTGTGCGTTTAAATGAGTGTATCTGTCCCTATCTCTCAGTGAGCTTCTGTCGCTTGTGATTGCCAGTGTCTAGGTTTCTGTGTCTGTGTATGAATGAGTGTTTATGTGTGAAATCTCCAAAAAAAAAAAAAAAAAGAATTGTCAGATTTGAACATAAAAAGATGTAGTATAGGACAATCTAAGGGTGGAACTAACCACCGTCAAGTAACATAAAAGATGACAATTTCACTTTCACTTCATCTACAGGATCGTTCAATTCACTAACGAACCAATGGAAATCAATGTCTAGTTCAGATCAACGTGAGTCTTCAGAAATATGTCTTCCGGTGAAGAGTAGATAAACTAAAACAAATGCGTGATGCAAAGCGGCAGATTTACCATTGAATGCTGATGTCCATCCAAGAACGACACAGCGCAATTTTTCTGTTTATGAGCCGTTATGAAGAAACAAAAAAAAGTAGCCAATTCTTGGAATGTCAACAAAAATCAGGGCGGTAATTGACGTAGTAAAGAGACGCTTGAAGCTTCGATACAAAGTCATTTTCTTTCAAATAAGTCCTCATTTGTTTAGCTTTCCAAGCGTGTTTTTACGCAGAGAATGTTTATTCAACGAACTTCATATGAATTCAGACTTGTCATGGTTTGGGAAAACACAACCCTTTTTATGAACGATTGGACCCCGTACAATTAAGCTTGTAGAATGGTATTAAGCAGCGCTCATTAATATATGAGTTTGCTAACAGATGTCATTTTGAATCGAAAGCACGTCTATTTATGAAACCATACAATAAAAAATCCTGACAAAAACCATAAACGTTTTTAAATCAATAAACCCGATATCGATATGAATAAATACGCATTTCTGTGCGTATTTCTGTGGCAAAGCTAACATCAAAACGCCTTATGTCATGTTAAGTTTTTAATTCATATTATCAGCGGACATCTTGCACGCTGATGTTATATCTATTAGAAATGGCGAATATTTCAGTCATTAAATATGTAATGAGCATAGTGGTTTTAAAAAGCCGATTTAATAAATATGTTTTGATATTAATTTTAATAGTTTTGCGCATTTATTTCAATGTTTCTATTTATATGCCTTCTTTGTAAAAAAAAATGTGTCACCCTGGTCGGCTTGGGCTGTGAAACACACCGATTGCAGCGCTTCTGAAGAATACCCCTCCCCAACGGGTGTCCTGTTTTGACACTAAACAATGCTGGGGCTTTGAGGAATGAAGAGTTGCATTTCCTTGTCATTGGTCAGAGGTCCAGAGGTGTAGTATCTGATAGAGACCTATTTATGGGTCAGATAAAATTGTTTGACATCTATACTGTGAAAACAAATGACTTATGATAAATTAAATTGTT
>OY757911.1:93186942-93281942 GCA_963585895.1 Sepioteuthis lessoniana | reverse complement strand
TGGAGTTGTTGAGGCATTTGAAATGAAAGAAAGTAAATGAAGTGTTTAGGTTGTTCTTACGCAAGGCAATCGAGCTGATCAATTCAAAATCACGGTTTGCATATTCTCAATCCTGATTATTTGAACAAACGCCATAGAACAACAAAATATAAATTTAACACCTGAATGCATAGAGAGATAGGTCTTTTCTCAGTTTGATACACACGTTTCCCTTTTACTTCTTGTACAATATCCTTTATTCCTTATTGCTTCTAACCACCGACAATGAATTGCTTCTATTCTAAGGTACATAACTGCGTTTAGCACAGGAAATGAGTTGGCCTGCATCTAAGGAAATGAATTCTCAGATATTCACTTTATTCTCTGTCTTCTCACTGATTTTTACTGGTGAGACGTTGTGATAGATAAAGATAATGTTTCCTTATTCAATTGTATGGCTGACCAAACGGACAGAAAATTACAAATATCCAATTCCATGAGACAATTATCCAAAACATTATTGTGCAAGTCAAGGAACGTCTTGACTATTATACAAACAAACTGGGAATATTCAAGAAGAAAGTTTACCCTTTATTAAGTTAGAAAATGCTTTAAATCTAAAACCCAACGCTGATTAAGGACAAAATATTCAATAATTACAGCCAGGAATGACTTTAGTTCTTGATTATTGAAATAAAATTGTTATATTTCAGGCTTGATCTTGAAAATATTTTCAATCTAAAAAGCAGTTTATTCATTAATATATGAGAATGTTTTAGTTCGTATCTTTGCCACACAGACATGCCCACACAGACATGCACACACACACACACACACACACACACACACACACACACACACACACACACACACACACACACACTTATATATATATATATATATGTGTGTGTGTGTGTGTGTAAAAACTTGAATAGAATAAGTAACTGAAATATCAAACATTCTGAAAATTAAGGAATATCGTACTCGTGTGTACATTTAAAATTTACTCATTGAAGATTGGTAGCTTTTAACGACATGTCAGTCAGTTAAGGGTTATTTTAAGCCATAATGTTGGGGAATAGTGTTCATCGTATGTTCTCATTTACTCTTTGATATAATTTATTCATAAGAGTTTTTGGCACGTTTTCCGATCGAGTATGAATATGTCATAAACTAACTTTTTGTGTCTAACTTTTACATAGGATCCTAACAGATACTACAACTACGGGACAGAGGTGATATCGGAGTAATCGCAATTAAAAGATATTCAACCCCAGATCTCCAGAATGATATCTTTGGCAGTTTTTTGTTTGCCCATGAAATCCATTTTTCAGAGATCTTAACTCCTTACAACGGATATATAGCCATCATATTCTTTGCCTCACCGAAAAGGTGATTATTTATTTAAGAACAATAACGACCTCAGAAGAGATTCATATTTCCAAAGATTAAAACTGATGATTTAGATAATCGATCATAAAACATTAAATAACTTACACTTAAGCGGTATGTTCCTGGGGTTTATTGATATTTGTTATTCATAGAAAATATTCCACATATTTCATCTACTCATTCCTGTTAATACTTTTTAAAACATTTTGAAAAACATTTATATAATCGGTAAAGTTTTTGAAATAATTTTGATTGGTAATTAGATTTTTACAGAACTTTAAACAAAACATGGTGAGTATCTGATCTATTCACAATAACAGTCTCGTGTTTGATTTTTATAATTCATTTTTTCATTGATTTTGTACTGCATATATTTTCAACTGTTTTAGTTTTTTTTTTTCTAATTTGGTATAAATATCGAAAAACTTTGGAATAATTGTCAATCAGTTCTTCAATAACCTCAGAGGTTTTTTCTTCAGCTCGCTTCAATAATGGCTTCCAATTAGTTTATATTAATTACACAATTGTTATATACATATTATTCTTTTTCTTATACTTATCTATCTGACCGGATCTCTGATCTTCATGGGCTTCTCCGGGTGGTCTTGGATACATCTTGGTATCCGTGTCCACTTCTGTTACAATAAATGGACATAACGAGTTTGTTTGATTTTCAACATCTTTATTCACCCAAATCCCCACGCCAACATTACAGCTGGAGAAATAGCCATTTTAGATTTCCGTTCGTTACGGCGCCTGGAATATTCAAAATCTTTCAACTTAAACGACCCATTCTCACAACTTGACCGACGAATCAGAGAACTGCTATAAATAATAAGTCAAGTTTGTTTTCTGTCATATCACTGGTTATTTTCTATGACTTATTCTAACTAATTAATAGTTAACTTTCGAATTCATATATTTTGAATTCTATGTCGTTATGAGACAATTAAGGAGATGAAAGAGGCTGTGACGAAGGTCAATGACACGCTCACATAAGAGGACTTTTATGGGGCCTTCCAGAAGTTGGAACGGTACAATAACTGCATTGCAGCCGGGGGAGATTACTTCAAAGGGGACTAGGGTTTCCTGTGAGTACAATAAATAAAAGTGCCAATCCGAAAAAAGACTGGAAACTTATTTAATGATCCTCGTATAAGCATGAGCGTCATTCAGTTAATAAGAAAATTTTCTGAAGCGATAATAATTTATTTTTAGATCGTTTTACTATAAATGTAAATGCTGAATTATTTGAAATAGATTTAAAGAAAAATATTTTAATCTAGCAGATGTGAAATTTTCAGAGGAAATGATGTACAAGGGGAAGTATGTTTTTGTCAAAAATCTTTACAAATGGGTTAAAGTCAAAAAGTATTAAAGCTAAAGACAAACCAGGCAGGCGAATACACCTGAAAAGTGAACGTAGTTAATGCATTGGTTTTGGAAGACAGAAGAGTTACAATAGAGAACATTTACAAGAAAAAAACATGGATTTCTGTGAGTACATAAAAATTTTGTACATGATGACCTTAGCTTTTCTAGCTCATTTATTTGGTTTCAAAAATGTTCATATTAAAGCAAGAAGAGTGGAAACCATCAGTCATTCTGGTCCAGAACTGCTGCTACATCCTTTTTACAGTCCAAATCTGACCCCGCTCTTATTTTAACTAGTTTGGCAAACTCAAAGAATTTGCATGGACCAAAGTTTTAAAGCGATCATGAAGTGAAGATCACAGAGAACAAAGGGCAAAAAATTCAGTCTCAAATATTTCTATTCTGAAGGAAAGTAAAATCTTGTTTTTAAGAAGTGTTGCGTTCTTGTTAGTGAACGCTTGTAATATTAAATAAAGGACAACCCACGATATGAGAGGAAATAGAGATATATTCCCAGGAAAAAAAGTATATACAATAGAGAGACTATTAGTAGACAAGAACATAGGATTAGTGAATACGGAATAAAGATATAGTCCAACGATAGTATTGGCTTCTGTTGTTACGGTAGCAAGTAAGGTGATCTAGTGCGATGTCCAGACTCCAACGTGCTAATAAGAAGCTGCCCTTCACCTTCTAGTCTGCCCTGGTATTAGTATCTATCATATGGCAGACGGACTAGTTCATTGTGTGGAAAAAGGTGGGTGATATCCAACAAGAAGTTATATTATATTAAAAATGAAACAAAAAATTTGTAGATGAAATGGGAATCGTTATAATTCAAAATTCATATCAGTTGCTGCATGACTCTCGTATAGATTATTATTATTATTATTTCACTCTTTTGAGAGTTTTTCCTGCCAGCATTAGCAGAGGGCTTTCCTCTGGAGTCTAAGTGACAACATATTTCCTCACGTCACCAGGACTCTTCACAGTATTCTGGCTGATCTCAACAATGCTGTAGTTTCCATACTCTTCACTTGTCCTCTTATTTCAAAGTCCATCAGCCCCTTTCTCGATCCTTTTGTGACTGTCCCGAGCACAGATGTGACCAAGATTCCTTTTCTGAAGGAAACTTTCCGTAAGTCGCAAAAAATTCACCCTCACATTGAATAAGTTAGTATAAGTCCACAGTTATGCTATTTTGAAACTTCCTCTGATAATTTTAGGTCCTGAGTTATTTGCTGGCATTTCAGGGTCGTGATATAGGCTTCCGTTAATTAAAGCAAACGGCTTGAGGGAAGTCGTTATTGTTAATTAAGATTAACCCCTAAAAGATTATTTCATTTTGGCTCTTATTCTATATCTGGTCCCGGAAACTATGTGATCTATCCTTATTTATGGATTCTTGCAAATATTTAAGATACCCGAATTTTTAGAAATGCTACTTGGTGCCGCCTTGCTTACCACTCGGCATTATAAGGTATGGATCAAGGGTAAAATGAAGTAATACAAGGAAAGGAAAAGTGTCCTTCTCTACACCTCGGTGTAGTAGCAATTGAAAAGGGAACCTTCAGTTAACCCTCGTCTATGGTCACCAATTTTTTCTTATGTATTTAAAAACACTGTACCGATTTTGAAACAGAACTAAAAACTCATTATAAAAATGCATTGTAACTTCCTTTTTGAATAATTCACCAGAAAACTAGACTTCAAATTAACAGACCGTCTTTTCATTTAAATCACAGATAATATCAGCAAGGATTTTTACAAAATAAAATTCTTCACGTGCATTTGAAATACTTTACTTAAAAAGACCTAAAATCCACCGACTGAGTCCCTTTTATTCATTGATAAAATAGAAGACAAAGATTCATTATTTTTATATTTTCAAGACTGCCTAATTCTATTTTCATTGAGACGCAAGGGAATAATGAGGATAGATGTTTATTTGGGAGGATTTTTAGAGTTATAAACATAATCACGTGACATTCCGTTATTATTCTCTTTTGAGATTCTTTCACACGAGCGTTAGCTGATGGTTTTTCACTGGAGTCTGAGTAACACCAAATCTCCTCCGACCTGCAGGACACTTTTTAGTAATTTTGCCAATCTCAACAATACTTTGGTTTTGTTGGTCTACTGGTTCTCTTAATTTCAATTTCTTCAGTCCCTGTACCAAACCTTCAGTGACTCTACCGAGCACACTATTATTATTATTACTATTATTATTATTATTATTATTATTATAATTATTTCCTTGTCGAGAATTTTTAACATCAGTTTTAGCTGATGGCCATTTACTGGAGTTTGGGTGATTGTAAGCATTCTCAAGTCTCCAGGACTCTGTTCAGTATTTTGGCCGTTGTAGTTTGGATGGTCTGCTCTCATCCTCTTACGTCAAAGTCCTACAGTCCCTTTTATAATCCTTTGGTGACTGTACGAAATGCACCAATCACCATTGGTATCATTGTCATCTTTTTGTTCCATGACTTTTTTTCAATTCTCTTGTAAGGTCCAAGTACTTACTCTTTTCATCACTTTCCTTTATATTTATTGTGTAGTCAGCTGGGACAGCAAAGTCCGCAATTTTGCAAGTTCTCTTTTTTTGTTGATTATTATAGCCTGGTTATCTGGCCGATATTAGGTGATCTGTTTGTATGTCAAAGTCCCATAGAAAGTTATGCGTGTCATTCTCTCGGACAGCTGATTGGTTGTGCATATACCATTTGTTCGTATGGTAAAATTTAAATTTCTTCCACATATCCCGATGGATCACCTTGCCAACACAGTCGTGTCTAGTCTTATACTCCTTCTATGCTAATTTGCTGCATTCGCTAATTATCTGATTGATCGTTTAGTCTTTATTACCACATAAACTGCATTTGTTGCATCTTACCTATTCCCGTTCTTAAGGCGCTGTTTTGAGCTGCTACTAGGAGAGATTCTTTTTCTGTCTTAAGGTTTCATTTTCTTAGCCAAATCCAGGTTTTCTCGTGAGATGTTGTTTATTAGTCGTTTAAAACGCCCATAGTGTTGCTCTCTTACCATTTTTGTTTCCATGTTATTGTCATTCTGTTGTCGATCGTGTTGTCCGTATCGTTTCTGGTGGCTGTAATCAGTCCTTCATGATTTTCTATGTAGTCTTTGAATCGTTGTATCGATTCGTCAACGGCGTCTTCGATGCTCGCAAGTCCTCTTTTTCCCTGTTGATACATATAGTCTGTCAACGTCGTCTCTGGGATGTAATGCCTTATGCATGGTAATTAGTTTTCTTGTTCCTTGATCCATTTGTTTAAGTTCAACTCTAGTCCACTTGAGAAATGGCCCCGAATATCTAACGAGGGGCACAGCCCAAGTATTTATTCCTTTGATGAGGTTCCTGTTAGAGTGTTTTGTCTCAAGTAGTTTCGAGTTCTCCTGAGATATTCCTTTTGAACTTTGTCTTTCATTTGACTTACGTGACATTCTGTACATTTTGTACATTTTGTGACAGTGTATTATCAGCTTTGTGGAACTATATCATATGCCTTTTTGTAGTCAGTCTAGGCCATAGCTAGATTTTCCCGTCTTGTCTGGCTCTCATTTAGGATGTGTTGATCTATGTAGAGTAATTCTGCTGTGTCTCTGGATCCTTTGCGGCATCCGTACTGTTCATCAATGAACAATCCGCGGCTTGTTAGCGAGGAGTAATCTTTTTCCTTATTTGTGCTGTTAGTATTTTCCACATCGTTGGTAGACATGTTATGGGTCTGTAGTTGTTTGGGACAGTTCCTTAGCTTAGGTACTTTTGGATTAATTAAGTCTTTCCTTTGGTCAGGTACTTTGGTCAGGTACGTTATTCAGGTACTTGCGCGCTTTGTAAGCATCTGTTCATTTCTAGTGCTAATCTGCCGTGGATGGTGGTTAATTTCTTGAACCAGAAGCCATGTATTCCATCATGGCCTGGCGTTTTCCAGTTTGATTTTCTTTTTAGTGCTGTTTTGAGTAAGTCGATGTGTACTTCTGTTTTGGGGCCTTCTTCATGTCCCTCAAGTTCTCTTGTAATATTGTTTATCCAGACAGCATTTTTGTTATGGTTTTTGGTTGCCATATTTTCGTCCAAAATCAATCGGTTTCTTTTGCATCCGGTTGTTGGTATGTTTTCGTGTAACTCTATCCCAATTTTTGATAGAATTTTCTTTCGTTGTTTTGGAAAGTCCAGTTTTATCTGTATTGTTTTACCCTTTGTCGATATCTCTTTAATCTTCCTTCTTTCGCTAGCACTTTCTGGTTTATTTCCTCAAGTTGTACTGTTATTTTTTCCTGTGTTGCCTGTTCCTTTTTTCCACGTTTATTTTAGCGTCTCCTTTTTTTATCATTCTGGCTAGTTTTTGTAGATTTTTATTTGCGTTTCCAGTCGAATTTCCCATCCCGGTTTTGACAGTTTCTTCGTACTTTTTGAGGGGATCCCAACTTTCTCACAAACTAATTTTGCACCTGCGTAGATCAGTTCATTTAACTCGGTTATATTATTCGTCAGTATGTCAGGTAGTATGTGATTTATTTTATTCGTTTCTATCTTAAGTGTTTTCCATTCTATGTTTCTTAATGATGTTAGAGTAGTCTTTTCACTACTCATGATTCTCTTTACATTTTCTAGATTTATCTTTTGTTCTTGTGATAGTGTTTCTTCCTGGTTGCTTGGTAGTGTATCGTTTGGAAGTGTTGTGTTTTCATTTGCCGAGGTTTGCAGTTCTTTTTCGTTGGATTGTTTTTGTTGTACATTACTTGAGATGCCTGGTACTGTATTATAGTTTTGTTTATGTGTTTTTTGATGGATATCTAGTAATTCAAGGTCAGAAAACCAACCCTTCTTTATTATTGTTCTAACTTGATCGGCTAGCCTTTGGCTAGTTGTCTGAAATTTCGCACATTCTTGCCAGATCTCTATCATTGTTTTCCTGTATTCTCTGTGTAAAGGGTAACTCCTAAAATAACATTGTAGTGCAAGTTGATTATCTTCCCTAGTGCATGTTTTGCATGTAGGTCTCTGTTCTTTGTGGTTTCTTACATCATCATTTATGTACTTTAAAAAAGAGCAGCCCACATTCGCAGGATGACGTCGGGTCTCCTATGTTGGCTATCAGGAGAGCACCTGCTGATCATGACACCCAGGCCTGTTGCTTGGGTCCCACATTCTGTAATATTGTGATAGGACATTTTGATTATGAGTGGTATATTGTGGCTATACCAGACCCAGGGTTTGTTTATGATCTGTGTGCCTGACACAGATGTGACCAAGAACTGCTATGATGGCTGTACAGAACAACGGGTCTCAAAAAAAATTGGGTTTATGAAATCCTAAGTTTTGACCTAGTTAAAGTCTATTATCCTCCTACTTTTACTTAGCTTCCGGATCTGAAGCCCAGAGCTACGTTCGCATTCTCCTGTATCGCGTCCATAGTTTATACCTATAGACCTATTTTTGGATTATTTCTATTGAGACTGATAATTTATATAGATAAAACTTCCGATGACTGCACCGAAATTAAGGGCGGAAACTGTTTCTCGAGTAAGTAGATCGGTGAGTATAATTGATTTTAGTGCGTTAAATTTAAACAAATCCTCCTTATTTCAGAATTGTTCACCTGGAAATACTTTACCCGATTAGAAAGATTGTTCATTTAGAAAGGTTACAAATTGTAAATCAAAAATTTCACAAAGCTTCAAAATTTCAATGCTGTATTCTTTTTAAAATTAAGTTGAACTCACCAATCTTCCTCTGAAATAAGAGATCTGTATATTCAAGTCTCTTCCTTCACCCCCAAAGAATTTTTTTATTTTTTTATAACTATTCTGCCAACTACATATCATGAGATTTACGAGATCTTTCCATTATAAACTTGGGGTGGGGTTGATGTTTTAGTAATTAGGCGATAGAAAATCTTCCAATTAACTTTTCATTTAATGCTTCCAATGCGCAAAATTTAAACAAATTTTACTTATTCCAAAATTGTTAAATTTAAAGAATCTTAATCATTTCAGAATTGTTCACCTGGATGTTTACCCGATTAGAAAGATTCTTCGTTTAAAAAGGTTACAAATTGTGCATAGAAAATTTCACAAAGCTTCGAAATTTCAATGCTCAATTCTTTTTAAAAACGAGTTGAAATTTGTAAAAATATTATTTACTCATGCAGCAGAAAAGAAAATCGCAGTACCCATGAAAAACCTTCATGTCTACTATTATATTTAACTTTTCAAACAGCCTATGAGAGGCTTCATTCTATTTAAAATGAAAAGAAAACTGAAACAAGACTTCTGACAATTTATGGCAAAAACTATATGGAGTATATCTTAAAATTAATTGCGTTCTTATTCCTCTGGGAACAATACTTAACAACTCTCTACTCAATGAAATAATGATGAAATGTTTGTATATTTTAAATTTAAAACTCAACATAAAATATATTTTTCAAGAAAAACATATGCTTATCTATCATCGACAAATTAATTGATGATAGAAAACAA
Source organism: Sepioteuthis lessoniana (assembly GCA_963585895.1). Taxonomy (NCBI): domain Eukaryota; kingdom Metazoa; phylum Mollusca; class Cephalopoda; order Myopsida; family Loliginidae; genus Sepioteuthis; species Sepioteuthis lessoniana. The sequence continues at coordinate 93,272,687 of OY757911.1, read as the reverse complement.
CAAAATAATATGTAAAAAATAGCTTAGTCGAGGGTGAGCCGATGTCTCCCTTTTCGATAGCTACAACACCAAGATGTTGGTAGGGGTGTTAATTCTTTCCCTAGATTGCTCCAATTTACTCTTTATCCCTACCTTATATTGCTGAGTGTTAAGCAAGGTGACAACAAGTACCATTTTTTTTAGTTTTTTGCATGACTCGACCTGGGGTAGAACCCAGGTCTACCAGGTCATCATTCCAATGTCCAGATACAAAATAAACAGTAGTAATAGTTGGGAACCTCGAAGAAAATCCACAAGATTTCATCGATTATATATTATTTGAAGGAGTATAAGTTACAACCTCCTTAAATCTATTAACTCATAAGTCAGACGGTATTAGATATTTGCTCCCCGTCTGAGAGTGTTATCTCACATAGTAATATAGTGCTGGAAGAGTCCATGATGCAGGTAAGTTTCGGTCTCACAACAAATATATAATCTAAAGTCTACCAATACAGGCGGACCTATTTTTCTTATCTATAAGAAAGACGTTCCCATTTCAATCGTTTACGTTTTATTTTATATTTTGTCATTTGACGAGTCAGCAGTATAATTTTATTCCGTCTGAGTTTTTCACAAGTGGTTTTCCACTGGAATCTAAGTAGCGATTTGCCTCCACAGACCTCCAGGACTTTTCAAAGTATCCGAGCCAATTTTTGGTCATGCTGTGTTCTAGATGGTTTCATTTCGTTCTCGAATATCCTGATCACCCACTCTCTTTTCTGTTTTCTTAGGGACTATCGCAAAGAGCCCAAGTATGACTATTATCCCCGTCACCTTCCTATTCTACAGATTTTTTACTTCTCTGTAAAGTTTCAGATGTCAGTTAAACTTTACGACGTTTGTCACTTTCATTTTGTGATCTACTGTCACGGCAAAATACCCTAAATGTGAAGTTATTTCCTTCTTGTTAATTTAACATCTAGATCTAGTCTAATGGGCTGGGTAGGGGAATCAGTTTGTATCTCAAACTTCAAGAGAATCTTATACGTTAAAATTTCCAGAAGTTTGAAGACTTAGAATATATCAATATTCTAATTGCAAAATTATAATGTTATTTACAATTCCTTTTGCACACATTTGTTAAATGCCATGTTTTAAAATCAATATGATTATTTTATTTTTTACTAAATTATTAGCATTGCAGAATCAGATATATAGAGATTATGAAAATCTACTCGCCACAGAAACATATTTCTGTGCAACATACCATGGCTTTACCAGAAATACAAACTTCATCATCATAGAAATCATTAAAAAAAACGCCGTACAACAATAAAAAAGCAGTGGTCGTGTCGATACTTCTATATGGATGCACTGTATAGACAGGAGTAAATCCCTTATGAGCTTGTCCCTACATCTCCAGCAGTGTCCCGCATGTCTGGTTCGTCTAATTTCGATAGTTTTCGTGATGGGTGGTAAGTTGCCGTACAGCTGCTGCTTTGTGGGGTGCTGCCTCCAGGACTTGTTCAATATTGCTCACAGCATTCTTGTGTAGTTGCCGTCAAGCTTAGCGTCCATGTAGTGCATCCATATTGCAGTATCGACACGACCGCTGCTTGGATGAAACTGCGATTCGTTCTTGCAATGTTCATCGCCGATTTCTTTGAATGCCAACTGTAAATCTAAAAATATTTCGTGTGCTCTGTTTGATACAGTTTTTCCTGAACGTGGATTGCTTTCAACGGATCATCGGATACATCTTTGTTCACTCAACATCGTTAGATTTGTTTACCTCGTTGTTTGTACAAGAGGCTAATTAGTTTCACTAACTTGCCTTTAGATAATTTGAACTTCATTGTCTGTACAAGAGGCTAATTAGTTTCACTAACTTGCCTCTAGTTAATTTAAACGCATGATCTTTCTATTTTTTATCTTTGTATTTCTTAAACAAAATATATTAAACAATATTTTAGCTATGGCCTGTAGTCACAACTCTCAGGTAACTAACTTTATATGAACTACATTTTTTTTTATCTAATATGTCCCTGTCGATTATCTTCTAAAAGTTATTTTTCTTGTTCAGACGTGACATCTTATGGGCACGAAAGTTCTAATTGCTCAGATAATGAATAAAGGTATTTTTATCATCTCAGAAATTGAAAGTGGAATATATAAACGCTGGATTTTAGATTAGTGATTATTTTTATTTAGCTTAGAGTGTAAGGTTTAACAAGATCTTAAACGTCAGATTAAACTAAGTGAGTCAGTTTAAGGACATTTGAGAGATTTGCTTTCATCAGATGAAAAAATCAGGATATGGAATGTTTCTTGGAAGATTGTTGATTACTTTAGTCAGCAGTGATACCCGCAAAGCGAGCAGTTGTTTAGCTTTCCATCTTTGGCTCACGACAGCGTCTTGTCGGTAATATTTGAAGTCATCAAGAAATAAAGTTATATGTGCACACGAAAATGCAGTCTCGTTGTTATTCATATTCACAGTAAGAACATAAAAACGGGAGATGACGACAGCAAGACGAGACGACACAAGATGGCGACGATGAAAGAATACCATTACTTGATGAAACAGAGAGATGAGTATAAAGATAGAAGAGGAATGTAACAAACGAAAAGCCCTTAACAAGGTTTAAATCTAGCTAAGTTTTTTTCGACCCATTGGAAATACTAGTATAGACAATTTTCAAAAAAATTAAATTCTGCGTCATGTTCCGAAACTTCTCTGATTTAACTGTATTAATGAAGAGAAAATTATGAACAATTAGTTTTAATTCTGAAAAATTATCTATTTGGTCTCCTATGATTTATTTAGCTGGGGTTATCTTTGGAATGATAACCATTTGAGATTATTACCAAGATGTAAAAAGCCAAGTCGACAATTGCATCTCTGCCAAGAGGTGAGAACTTTCTATCACCGAGTGTCCTGGATACGATACTAAGATATTTGATGGCGGGGTTTCTGTCCAGGATCTTAAGGGAATGTGGAGTAACATTTTATTGCCATTTCCTCAGGGACCACTCTGACCCAGAATGATAGTAACTGTCAGCATCCCATCCATATCATCAAAGAGAATTGTTTAGCCATTTCTAAACTTAGAACCATTTATGTTGAATAGAATTATAAGTTAAAGTGAAATACTTCAAAAAATTTCACTGTGTACAAATAAAGTTTTTGTGTTAGATAGCTTTACTTAAAACAATTTAACTGTGTGCAAACAAATGAGTTCTGGCTTATTTAAAAATAATGTTACTCGAGAACTATTCATTTGCGAATCGGTACCGCCTCATTGGTCTAGTGGGTATAGTGTTCGCCAATGGTCCGGGAGACCTGAGTTCAATCCCATGTCGCGTCATACCAAAGGCTTTAAAATGGCACTAGATACTTCCTAGCTTAACACTCAGCAATACAAGGTACGTATCAACGGTAAAGTGGAGAAATCCAGGGAAAGGAGTAGCGCCCTCCACTACACCTCTGGGTAGTAGCTTTGGAAAAGGGAGACTTCGGGTCACCCTCGACTACGGTCGCCAGCTTTACTTTACTATATATTAATATGCATGTATAAAGAAGATTTGGTGTTAAATAAGCAACATAGGTTGATATGCCGTAAAACAAAATCAACGGAACATCCAAGATGTATGTGAGTAGCGTACAGAGTAGCATGGAATACTTTTTCGATTCATAATTATAGCTTTTACAATGTAACTTAGTATCAATAGTTTCATTAAGGTAACTGAATAAACAGTCAAAGCGGACGATTTTATTTTTTTTATAAGAACCACTAAATGCATTACTCTCGTCATCATGAATTGGAGGTAATGATCGCATTGTGAATTGTTTTAATGACACATCCAGGCAATTCAGTGGTAATCTCTGCGACTATGGAAGGTTTCATCATCATCATCATCATCATCATCATCATATCGCGCTGGTAGCACGGATATCCCTGACCCTCTCTCGCCAAGCGACTGGATAAGAATAAGAATAAGTTTAAATCATGAATAAGACTACATTACGCTGATAACCTTGAGATTGGTATGAATCCACCAATTTTCTTTATACAGTGGGTAAAAAGATTGGGAAATAGGCTCTATAACCTTGATATGCCAACTGGTCAAGAAGGAAAACTCTGAATTCAATTCTGTTCTAAATAACTGACCTTGAATCGTATCTTGTTAAAAGGTTGGTAAACATAAACACGATTATCATAGCTTTATATATATGTATATATGAATATATGTGTGTGTGTTTATGTGTGTGCGTGACGTTTGCAAAATGTTGATATCATTACAGGTGTACAGCGTATTTCAGAAAAATAATATACTTTCTTAATAAAAAGATCATTTCAACGAGAATCGGTCAAGTTCTTATAACATGACCAATTCATGTTCAACTGATCTTTTTATCAGCATGAGTAAGAACGAATCAAGGAGCTGTTTAATGTTCAAATGCCTCTTCTTTTCCAGTGAATAGCATTTATTTATCTTAAAGAAAAACATCCAACAATAAAAATAGAAATATGAACTGTTTCAAGACCAGCCTGGAGAATTTGAGACTATCTGAATGAGAATCGGTCAAGCTATTAAACTACGATTTCAGCAATTCTTTTAACTCAGAATCTGAACCTGAAAAGAATATGTCACGTTTGAAAATAATATCACATGGCTTGAAATTGAGTATTGTATGAAATTGTCAATAACTATTACAAAAATTATATATCATCATCATATAATTATTCTTTAGAATCCTGTTCAAAGATCCTGGAATTCTAACCAAATATTAGATTGATCCCGTCCTTATTGTTAAAGATGTCCCATGTACCGGAAATGGCATTTTGAAGAGTTTGCATCCTGTAAGTGGAGGACATAGAGGAAAATAGACTCTGAGGAGTAAATTCAAATTCTGTAAATAGGAGTTTGCATCTCACTGTGTACTAATTCAACAAAGAAAAGATACGATTCTATCCCTCAGCTACCAGTATGTAAAAAGTCAATCTTGACTATCTCGCCTTTTCAAGGTGAACAGAAGAAAAAAATCTAATCGAAAAAATCCATGACAGTGTAACAGTCAACGAAGTAAACAATCTACTATTGTTGATTATATTTGTAGTTTGTAAAGACCTAACCGATTATTCATTCAGAGAGATTCACTTTCAGTAAAACCCATACCAAAAGAAACACCCGAAAATGTCAAATGCCTATTCGCTGCAATCAAAGAAAATCGCGGACAGTCTATTCGTCTTTTGATCCTCAAGTAACCATGGCAGAGAAACTTACGATTGTGTTCAACTTCGTTTTGGCAACTTCTGTGATTACGCTAATTCCATGATGTATAACTTCTTGATCTTTTGATGCATAATATTGATGTCGTGAAGAGTAGAAACATGCTGCTTAGGCAACTGCCGGTCTTCCATTCAGCTTTGTTCAAACTGTTGCCGTGATCCAGACTATAGACTTGTGAGGCTGATTGATATAGCATAACATTTTGATATTGATTGAGATCTTACAAAACAAACGCTTTGATATATGGTTTGTCTTGAGCATCTTCTATTGACCAAATGTTTAATCATAATTCGTTTTCAATGATAATAGTCTTTTGTGATACTTTTATTTCAATATTTTTAGTTGATGAATTCGGTCATGATTCAACTACCTACCAAGACTTTACGAGAACGCAGCAATGATTCAACAATTGGTGGAGGGAAATTTCAAATAATTAACTTATTTTAGATATAGGGTATGTTCGTTGAGAACCTTATAGGGTGTCATATAACATTTTCAAAAACCTATTATTGAGTTCTTTATCATATTTACCAACCCCACTTCTCGGACAGGATATGACACAAGGTCAATTTTTAAGCGGATTTTAACAGGTTTGAATTCAGAATTTTCCTTCTCCTAGACTAGTTGCCTCACCAAGGCTGAAGAACCTAGTCTGCCCTACTATTTACCCATAGCTGGAGGGAGAATAATTGGATTCATACCTTTCCCACGGGTATTAGTTCTATGTAAAATGCAATCAGTCTCGTCCAGGATTTGAACTCGTGTTGCCGTGTCCATTTTCAGTGATGATAACGATTGCACCACGGGAACCATCTTGATTTCTTTCTACAGGATAGATATTGTGTCAGATTTAGCCATAAAACGGTAAAGTCATGTGGGTATTTTAGTTTAGTTTTCCTCATTAAATAAGTCTCTTTCTGTCTTCATAAACCTTCAATTTTTACTTATTCATTGAACAAGATGACTATATTTTTCACTTCTGTTTAGTGTTAGTGTATCACGAATACTGGACCTTTAGCCTAATGGGTAGAGTGCTCGCCAGTGGTCCGGAAGACCAGGGTTCAGTCCCAGTTCGAGTCATACCAAAGACTTAAAAAATGGTACTTGATTCTAATTTGCTTCACCCTCAGCATTATAAAGTAGAGATCATGGGTAAAGTGGAGTAATCCAGGGAAAGGATTAGCACCCTCCTCTACTCCTCGGTGTAGTAACTATTGAAAAAGGAGCTTTCGGGTCACCCTCGATTAAGGTATATCGGATATACTGATGCTATTATTGGACCTTTGTGTGTGGGATCTTATTTAAATACCTCCCTTAGCAGTAACTATAAGAATGCTCTATCAGAGGGGTTTAGACTGTACCCCTCAAAAATGGGGTATCCTGAGGATGACACAAAACTATCTGATTGTAAGCCTCCAACTCTGAAAATCTGCTGGGTGTGAAGTACCACTTTTCTGTCAACATTCCCTGATTCCTTCTGAGACATAGTGCTGATAACTTTCAAATATCCGTCCATGGATCAAACAGATAGGTTTTAATATTATTTGCATTCAATAGGACCGTTTGCAAAAAAAAAACAACCTAAAAAAAAAAACTAATGAGAAACTACACAAGACACAATAAATAGGAACACTCAATGAACGTGATTTCCCTAAACTGAAGGTAAAATACTGTTGACGTGTTGACATAGAATTTTTGTTCGGAATCATAAATCATTTCTAAAGAGATAAGAAACAATCGTTTTATTATAGAAATGCCATACCTAAGAATGATGTTTATGTTGTAACGTAATGGCCGAGGGATTTCGGTTCATGCCTTTGAGTTTAGTTAGGCTGGGAAACTTTCGGCTCAGCACATGGGTTAGTTAGGTGCAAACATTGATGCAGGTGTTAACGCGGGTGCGCGCGGGCGGACGAATGTGTCACTCAGATGTCACAATAGAACGAGACGAAACGGGTGACGAGTGCGAGTGACGTCACGTACCGCAAGCGCGTAGAGGTTTGTGGAGAATTGAAAGAAAGATAGAGAGTTGAATACTAGACGCCAAACGAGGAGGATCGACTTTTGGAGCTCGCAGACGCGAGGTGAGCTTGCGCCCTATGGGGGCCGCTCGAGATGGGGGCTAAATGAATAAGACAGCATAGAAGATTGTGTCTCTCTCCTTGTGTCGAAACCTTTAACTCAAAAGTAATAAAAATGTTTCATACCTGAACAAGAAGTCGTTACGTGTTTTCAAACTTCGAAATTCCTATGTTCTATCGTTATAAACATTATATGTCTACTTCGCACATGGCGTTAATTGTGGCTATAGTACAATGACTAATTAACTTTTCTTAATATTTAAACAGACCATAAAAATATATGAAATTCATTTCTGAAAAGTCTTATATTCTGATTTATTTGTGTTGAATTCATGCAGTATATCATAAATAAACAGAAGACTATATAATAGTTTTGATTGCTTTCTTCTTGAAAAGATTCTGTTTAATTCTATAGTTTTCCAGACTGAAAACTAATCTCTCACATTTTATTCTTGAAAATATTTGGCACATTTACTGCAGTAAAAGAAATTGGCATCAAATAGTCTATTCAAATTGAGGAATTACTATTTGATACAAAGTTTACGACATTTTAGCCAATAGCAGGAAAAAATCAATAGAATTCTCGCATTCCAAATTTCTTATGTTGGTAATGGAGCCAACATTACTAAGCTTCTATTTATAGTTATGCTTTGGGGAAGATCTCCAATGAAGAAAGTGTGGGCAAAAAGTAGGAAGAAAATTAGGAAAGAGAAAAAGACGGAGGAAATCAAGAAGAATTAATCAAGTAAATAAAAAATATAAGGAAAAAAATAAATGCAGGCGAAAGAGGATACGTACAAAGAGAAAAGAGAAGTGGAAAAAAAGTTTAAAATATCGGATGAGAAAAGGAAGGAAACATAGAAGAAAATACTAATAATTGAAGTTTATTTGAAGGATTAACAAACAAGACAGATGGCTCTTTATTAAGTTTTAAAAGCAGCACTTCATTTCTACCAGGAGGGAGTTAAACGTTTATATATACGAGCTGTTTACCCTATTAAGCAAATACATCAGAACTTTCATTGACATTTATCACTATACCCAGCAATGAATTAAATTAAATTTTGTATATATATATATATATATCAAAACTACTAAAATGCAAGCAAACACTACAAATAGCCACATTTAACGTAAGAACCTTAAATAGAATAGGACAACTCCCAGAGCTAATTGCATCGGCCGAAGAACATAATATAGAAATAATTTGCATACAAGAACACAGATACACGCACACAGAAGATATCAAATATCACGAAACTGGCAATGGATGGTCGCTCGCCACTGTATCCGCATGGAAAAACTCTGTCAACGCCGCAGTAGGAGGGGTAGGATTGCTTATAGGACCTAGAGCACTAAAAACGCTTAATAGCATAGAGAAAATACGACCTAGGATGATGGTAGCTACATTTAACGGAAACCCCAGAGCAACAATCGTCTCATGCTACAGCCCCACCAATGTTAGTGAAGAAAATGAAATAGTCACCTTCTACGATGAGTTATCCTCATTAGTGCGTAGCATCCCGAAACACAACATGTTAGTCATTGGCGGAGACATGAATGCACAAATCGGGAAAAACGGAAACAACAAATACAGCCTCCACAACACGTCAAATAGAAATGGGCAACATCTAACAGATTTCATGATAGAAAATAGATTAGCATGCCTCAATACAAACTACCAAAAAAGAGAGGGCAAACTATGGACATACACGTACGCAAACGATACTAAAGCTCAGATAGACTACGTCCTTATAAACAAGAAATGGAAGAATAGTGCATTGAATTGCGAGGCATACTCCTCTTTTGAGGGTGTGTCCACCGATCACCGAATAGTCACAGCGAAAATACGGTTAAGCCTACGAAAAAACGCCAAACGAACAGCGACCACCAAACACTATGACTGGGCCCTATTAAACAACAAAGATGTCAGAGATAAATACGTATTAGAATTGAGAAACAGATTCGAAACACTACAAGAAAAGACGGAAAAAAGTACACCAAACGACGAATACGAAAATTTCGTCAATGCACACCTTGAGGCAGCAGCAAAATACATTCCAACAAAAATTAAAACTAAATATAGAGTCCCATGGGAAACCTTAGCGGTGAGAGAAAAACGTGCACTAGTGAAAACAGCCTCCAAAAACTATCGAAAAAACCCAACAAACACAAATGCCTTAAAACTAAAAACGGCACAAAATCAATTAGCAGGCATATATATAAGGGAACAGACAGAATACATTCAAAATCAGATAGATAAGATCAGAGACTCGGTAGAAGATAGACAATCTAGAATTGCCTGGCAAACAATAAACGAAGTGAGCAGAAGAAAGAGCACAGCCAAAGCAAAACTTAAAGCAGCAAACCAACAAGAAAGAATAAAACTGTGGAAACAGCACTTCGAAAACTTACTTGGAAACCCACCAAAAATAACGCATGAACCAATCACCAGAATAATTAGCAAACAATTAGACATTAAACTTGGACCGTTCACACAAGGAGAACTCGACTCGGTTCTCAGAAAAATTAAAAATAGGAAAGCTGCAGGACTGGACGAAATTCCCCCGGAAGTATGGAAGACCAGACAATTCGACGACATACTGCTCCGACACTGCAACGCAGTATACAATCAAAATCCGATAGATAGATGGACGAAGGGATGCATACTCCCCTTCCCTAAAAAGGGGGACCTCGGATTAGCCAAAAACTACCGAGGCATAACACTTACATCCATAGCTGCCAAAATCTACAATGCCCTACTACGAAACCGCATAGAACCCAAAATCGACAACATACTTAGAAAAAACCAAAATGGCTTCCGAAGAAATAGATCTACGACCTCACAAATACTAACCATCCGCAGAATCCTTGAAGGTGTACGGGCAAAGAACCTACAAGCGACATTAATATTTGTCGACTTTACCAAGGCTTTCGACTCCATTCACAGAGGAAAGATGGAACAAATCCTACTAGCGTACGGCATACCTAAAGAAACCGTAGCGGCAATAACGATTCTCTATAGAAACACTAAAGTAAAAGTACGATCACCGGATGGAGACACAGAATACTTCGACATTGTAGCAGGAGTACTACAAGGGGACACGCTGGCTCCGTATCTCTTTATCATTTGTCTAGACTACATACTTAGAACATCGATTGACAAAATCAAAGAGAATGGCTTCGAACTGACGAAGAAAAGAAGCAGAAGATATCCCGCAACAACAATTACCGACGCCGACTACGCCGATGACATAGCGATACTGGCAAATACACCTGACCAAGCCGAAACACTTCTGCATAGCCTGGAACGAGCAGCAGCAAGCATAGGCCTCCATGTTAATGCACACAAAACGGAATATATGTGCTATAACCAAACGGGGGACATCTCCACTCTAGAAGGAACCCCTCTTAAACTAGTAGACAAATTCACGTACCTAGGAAGCAGCGTGGAATCAACCGAAAAGGACATCGAAACGAGGTTAACGAAAGCATGGACAGCTATCAATAGGCTATCGACTATATGGAAATCAGACCTAACCGATAAAATGAAACGCAGTTTCTTCCAGGCAGCGGTCACATCGATACTGCTATATGGATGCACTACATGGACGCTAACAAAACGGCTCGAGAAGAAACTAGATGGCAATTACACAAGAATGCTGCGTGCAATCCTCAACAAGTCCTGGCAGCGGCACCCCACAAGACACCAACTGTACGGCCACCTGCCCCCTATCACGAAATCTATTCAAGTTAGGCGAACCAGACATGCAGGACATTGCTGGAGAAGCAGAGATGAACTCATAAGAGATGTACTCTTATGGATCCCCACACACGGCCACGCAAAAGCAGGACGACCAGCACGAACGTACATTCAGCAGCTGTGTGAGGATACAGGATGTTGTCCTGAAGACCTGCCTAGGGCGATGAACGATAGGGAGGAGTGGCGAGAGAGGGTCAGGGATATCCGTGCTGCCAGCACGATATGATGATGATGATGATGATATATATATATATATATGCACTCACCCACCCACACACACACATACACACATATATATATATATATATGCACACTAACTGACAAAATATTTGGCCACCTTCAAAACATTTTATTTTTCATATGAAAAATATGATTTTTAATGAAACAAGTTAACTACCACAATATTTTTATTTATTATAATAAATACATATCTTCTTCAGTATCTTTGACCTGAGTATAATCAGATACCTTTAGAAATATTGATTTGAATGTATTTTTCTTCTTTAGTACTGAGCATCAATATATTTTACAAAAGTTACGTTATAACACCAAGTAAACTCACATTAGACAATATTGTGTCATGTAACTGCTTGCTGTAAGCTCAATGCCCGGGAAACCAGGATTCAATCCCAGGGAGAGTCATATCAAAGACTAAAAAATGTATTTGATACATCCTTGCTTAACACTCAGCATTATAAGGTACATATCATTGGGGGAAGTGAAGCAATCCAGGGGAACTAGTAGATCTCCCCTGAACACCTTTATGTAGTTGCTATTAAAAAGGGAGCTTTTGGCTCGCCCTCGACTACAATCGCCAAATTTACTTTACTTACTTACTTCGATACTACAAGTTTTATCTATGCTGACGAAAATTTTCTCATAGGCACAAGCTTGCGTGACAAGTCTTACATCACTGCACAACTGAACCAATATCGTGAAAAAAATGTGTCAACGCCAGTGTGAGTAGAATATTCTATGAAGCTGCCTTACATGGCAGAATTTTTGAAGAAGCAAAAAGTCAAAAGGCTCCAATGACCACAAATATTGGACAACAGGAATAAATTCTTTTTGGGTTTGGGTTGGTTTCTTTGTTTAATGGTATATCAACATTTGTAGGTTAATCAATGCCAAAGCCATTCTCCAAGAAGAACAGAGGTGCTACTATTTAACCCATAGCTGGGAGGATTCGGGGGTTCATACCTTTCCCAAGGATATTTGCCCGGACATGAACGTAATAGCGCGACTGGAATACGAACTCGCTGACTACGATTCCGCAGTGCAGCGTTTTAACCATTACACCACGAGGACACTCGCCTAAATTTTTTTTGAGTTACGAATCAAAATTCGAATTCTTTTAGTCATATAGGAAGGTCTACGTGTGGCGAAGAGTATGTAAAACACTGCAACTCACAGAATTACACTAACAGTAAAGCATGAAGGAGGATATGATACGGCGTGGGAGGCTTTTGCTATTTCTAAGTCGGAGATTTACACCAGGTGAAGAGCAAAGTGAATCAGACCGGCTATCACAGGCTACTGCAGCGTCACGTGGTCTCATCTGCAACGCGGCTTGTGCCTCAAGGATTTGTACTCATGCAAAACAACGACCCAAAGCAACCTGGTAAACGCTGCTGGATGAGCTTTAAAAGCAAAGAGGAACAACAAGTCCTTCAACTGGTCTCTTGGCTGGTGCAATCAACTGGCTTAAATCCAATTGAATTGATATGGGAGGAAGTTGCCAAAAAAATCAGAAGTAAACAACCCACAAGTGCGGCTCAGCTCTGCTAATTCTTGCAAAAAAGCTGGGAAGAACTATTTCCTGTCTACCTCCAGTCTTTGGAGGAAATAACACCGAGAATCTGTGAAGCGGTGATAGTGACCGAAGGAAGACATTTTGATAAATCAAAAATTTAAGAAGTTTTCTTTTTGTGTATTTTGGTTAAAGTCGAATTTAATGTGGCTCAGAAAGACTTGATATACAGGGGTGTAAAAATGGATTCCATGTGAATCGTCCTTATTATCATCATCAAGGCGTGTCGACAGCACAGATTACCTCGCCTGTCTGTCTGTCTGTCTCTCTATCAATCTATCTCACAATCCGATCCCTATCGGACATTGCTCTTGGTAATCCTCTAGACTGTATATGTTATATTTTGACCTTCGACCCGGCCTAAAAATACTATTCCAAGGTAATACACTGGAAGGAAGTGACACATTCCAACAGCCAGTAATCGAAAGAGATCGCGTGGGCGGATTAAGGCTTATGACATATGACAAGGTGAAGGTCTCATTGTGCCACTACAGTCATTCACCGGAAGAGAGTAACCTCTGAACTGCATGACAGTTATTTCCGCTCGATGACGATTAAACATCCGATTTCGAAGATCCAGTTGGTGATCGTGTGGGCGTTGAGTTATTATTTAACTCAGTTGAGTTTGGGGTGCCAGAGCAGTTGCCAGCCGACTCCCAGAGAGTTAGAGACGAGATGTGCTAGGGAAGGCCACACCCGACCGAGGGGGACCTCGGAAACCCCCGATGCAGTTGACAGCAGACTTCCAGACAGTAGAGACCAGATGTGGTAGGGAAGGCCACACCTGACCGAGGGGGCCCTCGGAAAACCCCCGATGGAGTGGACCCCAAGACCTCTGGTTGAGCATCTAAGAGAACAAGAAAGACAACGTGACGGTCATAACAGTGTGGTCAAAATATGAAGTTTACGTTCGGTCTCCAGCATCCTCTCACATGCAAACCCTTAAACAACCCTTTCAAACCCTTGCAATCAAGTGAGAGGTGAATATTTTTCTAAAGAAGTCCTTCCTGTGTCTTTATCATGCGTTTTCCTTCCTACGTCTTTATCGTTGTGTCGCTGTAGATGATTATATAACATATACAGGGACCCCACAGAGCTGATGAATGTAGGTTTTTCTGCTGGTCAACGTCCCTGTATAAGAGTCAATAAGAGAACGTTACTTGTGAGCTCCAGCTATGTCCAGCACCTCTTGTTCGTCTTATTGACATGGGCGGTAAATGGCCACGCAGCAGCTGTTTTTTAAGGTGCGAGTCCCAGTATTTGTTCAAGTCAATACACAGCATCCGGTGTATTTGATTTGGTTTGGTTTTATGGCACATCAAACATAGTATGTTTTTTAATGCCAAATCCATTTTTGAAGGGTTACTCTGCATTCCACAAGGCTCCGGCATTACTGAAGCTACACCACCAGATTGTTTTGTGTGATATCCAGGACACTAGGTGAGAGTAGTTCTACCCCTCTGCAGAGAATCAGTTGGTCTATTCTTTAGCCCCAGCCGAATGAGCCAGCATCCTTCTGTAGTACTCATTTAACTTTTTATCTTAGTGTTTCTTTAAAGTCCAAGTGGTGCAAATATAGTACAATACTGACATGGCAATAGCTTGGCATAATTTCTGTTTCATTTTATCACTGAAATCAGATTTCCATATGGTAGTTATTCAATCAATAACAGATCATACTTCACTATGAGTATTGTGGTCGCTTTCAGTAGATGAGGTATATGAATCATTTTATTAATGAAAGAGGCCAGCTATTTAACGAAGAAACACCACTATCTTGACTAAAACACAGTTTTATCTGTGTTCAATTAGAGACCAATACTTATTGCTGTCTGCTCAAATCTACGCAGAAAACGTTCATGTGTATTTTGCTTCTTATAAGGCATCGATATATCTTGTGAGTAGATTGTCACTGGATTCAAACTTTGCCCATATTGATTTTAAGAACTGTATTAAATAAGATTATCTCATAGAATCAACAACAAGAAAAACTGTTACTCTGTATTTCGTGAGATATAAACCGCATACTGTTGATAGATTGATTGATTTTAACAGCGGGGCACAATTGAGGGTTATTTTATTCTTAGATGTTAGGTAATCATATTTACATTACTTGTGAACTTGTTTCTTAAGACTCTTTTTCTGTTGTACAAGATTCTGTCCAATATGAATATTTTTTTAAATATAAGTTTAACCAATAGATTAACCTAACTGATTCTAACACACCGGTTAAGTGTTGGAGGGACACTCTATATCACCAGAACTGGAGCTTCATTATCAGTTTAGGGCCATACTAAGGAGAGGTTATCCCGCTACAGAATCTAGAGATAGTATATTCTTATCTCAACCGACAGGAAATCCTCGTACTGCGTTAATAATTGATGAAGAACGGTATACCTATTGCTTAATAGTTTAAAAGTCATCTTCATCGATTTCTGGCCCAGTTAGCTGGGTATACAGAATACACCGACTGCATCTCCCAATGTGAAATACTCCCTCCCACTGAGTGTCCTGGTTACGACACTAAACAATCTGATCGTGTGTCTCCAGTAATACCAGAGCTTTGGGGAATGCAGAGTACCCCTTTATTGCTATCATACCCATGACTATTCTGGCCCTGGAGTAGAAGCGCCTGATAGGGTCCAATCATTAGGTCAAATAGAACTAAACTGTGTACTTATGCTAAACTGAATTGTTTGAAATACAACTGTCACTACATTTATGTGCAAACAAAAAATGTATTAATACTGAAAATCTTGTTTGAAATAGAACTGTCTTTACATTTATCTGTTTGTAAACCAAAAAACAGTACTTATGCTAAACTGAATTGTTTGAAAGAGAACTGTCTTTAAATTTATCTGTTTGTAAACAAAAAAACTGTACTTATGCTAACCAGAATTGTTTGAAATAGAACTATCTTTACATTTATCTGTTTGTAAACCAAAAACTGTACCTATGCTAAACTGAATTGTTTGAAATAGAACTGTCTTTACATTTATCTGTTTGTAAACAAAAAACTGCACTTATACTAAACTGAATTGTTTGAACTAGAACTATTTTTATGTAAAAAAATGTATATGGCATCGAATAAGCAACAATGGTTGATATGCCATAAAACCAAACCAAAAACCTTGATCAAACCAAATCATTGACGACTAAGCACTTCAATTTAGGTGAAAGGATTCAGAAAGCTGAACCGCTAATTATCAATGTACATCAAATTGTCCACTGTCAAAAAAACATTCCTAGTTACGTATAGAAAATCAATTACGATTTCTCTATTCGATAAAAAGTTTTAAAATTATTTCGATATCAATAAATTCCATTAATATCTGCATTACGTTGATATCAGATTCATTTCTGGATAGAAGGAATTTAAACATTTCCTGATCTTTGAGGTTACTTACATGGTAACACAGAGAAAAAAATGAATATGGATACATATATGAACTATTTATCGCTAAATAATTAATTATAGATCTAAGGAAAAATAACCCTCACCAAGTAATAAGCAGTTCGAGAATTGGTAAACCCTACACATATCTATAAGGTCAAATTTTCCAGTGATCTCATTTTCAGATATCAGAGACTGAATAGAAAAAATACTTTAATAAAAAATACAATAAATTCTGGAAATTTATACATATAACTGACACCTAAACGCAAAATAACACACACACACACACACACACACACATGCATATATATATATATATATATATATATATATATATATATATATAAAAATGAAATGCAGTTTCTTCCAGGCAGCGGTCGTATCGATACTGCTGTATGGATGCCTGACTTGAACGCTAACTAAACGGCCGGAGAAGAAGATAGACGGCAATTACACCAGAATGCTGCGAGCAATATTGAACAAGTCCTGGCGGCAACACCCCACAAGCACCAGCTATACGGCCACCTGTGTCCCATAACGAAAAGTATCCAAGTTAGACGAATCAGACATGCAGGACACTGCTGGAGAGGCAGGGACGAACTCATAAGTGATGCACTCCTATGGACCCCCAATATGGCCGGGCAAAAGCAGGACGACCTGCTCGAACATACATTCAGCAGCTATGTGAGGATACTGAAGACCTGCCAGAGGCGATGAGCGATAGGGAGAAGTGGCGAGAGAGGGTCATGGATATCCGTGCTAGCTGTACAACATGATGATGATGATATATATTGGAACATTAAATTGACGTTTCGCTATTGAGAGGAATGAATCATGAATGACCACGATTTAAGATGCAAAACGTGAAACTTTAAGTCATGATTTTTTTTATTTTGCTTTTCCTATTTTATTGTTTTATATTTTTTAAAACTTGTTGAGCATTTTAATATTTCACAGCATTTATTAGCAATGAACACTGTCGAGGTTTTACGGATAAAAAAAATTTAGAATTAATTTATGATCACACACACACACACATATATATATATATATATATATATCAACCTCTCCAGAAGAGCAAGATGTGATATAAGCTCAATTTTGAAGCAGAGTATACCAGGTATAACTTCAGAATTCTCCTTCTAATACAGTCGTCATACCAAGGTGAAAGAGTCCAGTTTGCCTGAGGGAAAATAGTTGGAGGTATACCTATCTCAAGAATATTAGCGCGACGTGAAATGCAAAAAGACTCATATAGGATTTGAACTTTGGTTGCCGCGCCCATTTCCGATGATGATAACCAATACACCACGAGAGCCTCTTATTTTATGTATTTATGTGTGTGCATATGTGTATTTTGAATATTAAACTAAAAACTGACTTGATGTACGACAATAGTTTCATGCAGGACACAATCATTAAGAAATGGCGTCGGATAGGATTTTTGTAACATATTTGTAAGACATCGTTGCATGAAGGTTGTCTAAGCGGGAATGTATCGTCATAATCAAATTCATTTTTACTCTATTATTTAATTTTTTAAACCTTCTCGTTCTTATACTCATCACTTGTATTCTTTACAATAAAATGATAAGATACTATATTTCATTTATACACATTACTTTACAGACAGACAGATAGATACTTGGATCCTAAATAAGTTTCCATACTTTTTTTCGTATGGGCACTTTTATTGATAGTACACACATGAAACTCTAGTCCCCTTCGAAGTAATCTCCTCCGGTGCAATGCATTTGTTGTACTGTTCCAACAAGTTCTAGAAGGCCCCATGGAAGTCCTCTTGTGTGAGAGTGTCAATGACCTTCGTCACAGCCTCTTTCATCTGCTTAATTGTCTCATAACGACAGCCTCTGAGCTTAGGGAATAACCAAAAGTCACAGGGAGCAAGGTCTAGAGTATAGGGAGGGTGAGGAACTACCTTGAAGCCCATCATGGTCAAATAGTCTGTGACAAGGACGAAGTTGTGGACTGGTGAATTGTCCTGATGGAAATGCCACTGACCCGATTTGAAGAGTGCTGGACTCTTCCGATAGAATCTCTTCCTGAACTCCCTTAAAACCTCAGTATAGTAACCATAACCCTAACCCTTTGACCAATCAACTCTGGTGTATTGACTTCTGTACTCCTCCCCCACCTCTCATTATCCCTCAAAGACACCCTGCCTTCCTTATGCCACTTAACAACTGATGCTTGACTCATGCAAGATGGTCGAAAAGCAATCTGAAGCATTCCATACGTTTCTGTGGCATTTTTACCAAGTTTAAAACACAATCTTATTACATCTCGTTCTTCTAAAGTGTCTTCACGTCCACATTGCATTTTTGAAATTCACCAGCTGTGACAATCAGGCTTTAGTAGGCTGTATTCCGATTCCTACTGTAGCTGTTCTTTGGAATCTGAAATCATAAAAATTGGTCATGATGATATGATGCAATGATTTAGAATGATGAAGTCACACCAATGTTATACTTAGATTTAAAATATATACAAACAGGAGAATTAGAAAAGTAGTTTTTGAAAAAGCAGTTGTTACAGCTGGGGTCAGACTTCAGTCAGTTTGAAAGCCCTGTGGAGCGGTAACTGTAAACCCTTCTGTGTGTGTGTTTCTGTCTCTCTCTCACTCTCTCTTGCGCTTCGATGACAGCTATGAAATTGCATACATCATCATCATCTTTTCATGCCATCGGCACGGATATCCCTGGCCCTTTCTCGCCACATCTCCCTATCGTTCATCGCTTCCTGCAGATCCCCAGGGCTACATCCCGTATCCTCACAGAGCTGCTGTATGTAGGTTCGAGCTGGTCGCTTTGCTTTTGCTTGGTCATATGAAGGGGTCCATAGTAGTACATCACTTATGAGCTCGTCCCTACGTCTCCAGCAGTGTCATGCATGTCTGGTTAGCCTAATTTGTATAGTTCTGATGATGGGTGGTAGGTGGCCGTACAGCTGCTATTTTGTGGAGTGTTGCCTCCAGGACCCGTTCAGTATTGCTCGCAACATTCTTGTGTAGTTACCGTCAAGCTTTTTCTCCAGCCATTTAGTTAGCCTCCATGTAGTGCATCCATATAGCAGTATCGACACGATCACTGCTTGGAAGAAACTGCGTTTCATTTTATCGGTCAGATCTGACTTCCATATGACCGATAGCCTATTGAAAGCTGTCCATGCCTTTGTTAGTCGCGTGTCGATGTCTGTCTCCGTCGATGACACACTGCTTCCTGGGTAGGTGAATTTGTCTACAAGTTTCAGAGAGCTGCCGTTTTGTGTGGAAATGTCGCCTGTCTGATTGAAGCACATATATTCCTTTTTGTGTGCATTGACATAGAGACCAATGTCTGCGGCAGCTAGTTCCAGACTATGCAGTAAGGTATTGGCTTCGGCAGGGGCATTTGCCAGAATCGTTATTTCATCGGCGTAGTCGGCGTCGGTAATTGTTTTTGCGGTGTACATTCTGCTTCTTTTCTTTGTCAGCACGAAACCATTTTCTTTGATTTTATCGATCGATTTTCTTAGCACGTAGTCTAGACATATGATAAAGAAGTATGGGACAAGTGTCTCTCCTTGCAGTACCCCGGCTACAATGTCGAAGTTGTCTGTGACTCCATCCGGGGAACGCACTTTCACTTTGGTGTTTCTGTAGAGAATCATTATGGCTGCGACGGTTTTCTTTGGTAGACCTTATGTGAGCAGAATTTGCTACATCCTCCCTCTGAGTATGGAATCAAAGGCCTTTGTAAAGTCGACAAATAATATTGTTGCCTGTAGGTTTTTTGCTCGTACGCCTTCTAGAATTCTCCGGATAGTCAATATTTGTGCGGTCGTGGATCTATTTCTCCAGAAGCTATTTTGCTTCTTCCCTAGAATGTTGTCAATCTTGGGTTCTATGCGGTTGGGTAGTAGGGTATTGAATATTTTGACTGCCATGGATGTAAGTGTTATAACCTTGGTAGTTCTTGGCTAATCCAAGGTCGCCGTTTTGAGGAAAAGGGAAGATGCATCCCTTCATCTATCTGTCAGTCGGATTTTGATTATAAACTGCATCACAGTGTCGGAGCAGTATGTCATCGAATTGTCTGGTCTTCCATACTTCTGGGAGAATTTCCTCAAGCCCTGCGGTTTTTCTATTTCTAATTTTTCTAAGTACTGGTTCGAGTTCTTCCGGCGTAAACGGTCCCAGTTTGATATGTAATAATTCTCCTGATTGGTTCATGAGTCACTTTTGGTGGGTTTCCTAGTAGATTTTGGAAATGTTGTTTCCATAGTTTTATTCATTCCTGTTGTTTGTTAGCATTTGCAGTGCTATTCCTTCTGCTTACTTAGTTTATCGTTTGTCATGCTATCCTATATTGCCTATCTTCCGAGTATCTAATCTTATCTATTTGATTTTGTATGTAGTCTGTCTGTTCTTTTAGTTATGTGCTTGCTAATTCATTTTGTGCCTTTTTAATTTCAGGGCATTTGTGTGTGTTGGGTTCTTCCTATTTGATTTTCTCTAACCGCCAATGTCTCCCCTGGGACTTTGGATTTAGTTCTAAGTTTTGTTGGTATGTATTTCATTGCTGCTTCTAGGCGGGCGTTGACAAAATTCTTATATTCGTCATTCGGAGTACGTGTTTTAGTCTTCTCCTGTAGTGCATCGAATTTGTTTCTTAATGCTAATACATATTTATCTCTAATATCCTTGTTATAAAGAAGGGCCCAGTCATAGGGTATGGTGTTCGTTGTTCGGGTGGTGTTCTTTCGTAAGCTCAAACGTATTTTTGCCGTGACATTTCGGTGATCGGAGGACACCCCCACGAAAGAGGAGTATGCCTGGCAATTCACTGCGCTATTTTTTCCATTTCTTGTTTAGAAAAACGTAGTCTGTATGTGCTTTAGTATTGTTTGCGTATGTTTAGGTTCATAATTTTCCCTTCCTTTTTTGAAAGTTTGTATTTAGGGCATGTTAATCTATTTTCTATCGTGAAATCTGTTAAATGTTGTCTATTTCTGTTTGACGTGTTGTGTAGACTGTATTTGTGGTTTCCATTTTTCCATGTCTCCGCCAATGACGAGAACGTTGTTTCGGGATGCTACGCACAAGAGAGGATAGCTCACCGTAGAAGGCGATTAGTTCAAACCAAACAAAACAAAAAAAAAAACGATAGTGCAGAAACAAATGGTTAAATGACCGACTTCACCCCTCCCATTCCAGGTTGGAGCCCTACCGAATTCTATTTAAGACCATAAAATGACACGAGACAGTAGATGACAAAGCAAGCTATGAAAGAAGAATGCCCATGTTTCCACTGGAACCCAAGAGTCAAAAGCTGGTCAGTATAATATTGTCTGTAAGTCTTGTACCATTTAAAATCCACAAAGGATTTTTTAAAAATGGTAAGTTCTTTTCTTTGTAAAATCATGGTTGTACTCTATCTGTGTCTCAAACGTAAAGGCAATTTTACCGTAAATCAAAATTTAATATTTGAACCTGGTCGAAGGAGCTAACACGTTTGGTACATTAAATCCTTGTGTTGCTGCTTAAGTAATTATCCCAGGACGAGAGTTCATTAAATAAATAATGATAATATCTAAGAAACAGATTCTTTTTCTTTTCTCTTTTCTTTTTAAAATACCGGCAATATTAAGCCAGCATTTTTTATCAAACATAAATATCTCTCAACAGTCCTTTTCTTCTTCCTCCTTTTTTCTTTCTTTCTTTTTTCTGATACTTGGGAAAAGGCTAAAGTCCCAGGACTGAAGCATGTAACAAAGTTCTTTCACTAATCTACTGTTGATGAAACAGAATCCTTTAAGTTTCTCTCTTTCTTTTTTGAATACATATAATTCCAATATTTAGGAAGGGTAGAAGGGAAAACAGTTTAAATTCTACTAATCTTTGACGAGGTTTAAATGTTCATATTCCTTTCTTTTTCCGGGCGAGTGGAATCCCCAGAATCGGCTAAATCAGCCTTTCTGCTGATTTTTGATCAAAGATTCTGTTCTACTCTTTTTATGGGAGACTTTCCCCCCGGAGTTGGCTAAATTGGCGTCTATCTTTCGCCAATGTCAGTCAAAAAACAAAACGTACTTTTCCAAATTTTCTCTAACAAAAAAATTGCGTTTTTAGTCTAAGGGTCTCTGGGCCAATCATTTGACTTTTTCTTTCTCCTGCCATTCAATCCGGTTATGATATTCGAGTGACCTGGATTTATTTCCTTGTCCAACAGATTACAGGTCATGGAGTGCGGGTAGCTTTGACCTTCATTCTTCTACCGTTTTAGCGGTCAGTCTTAGTGTCTGTTGATTCAAACACAGAAGGGTAAGGGAATCGACCTCCCTTTCCCTCTCTCGGTAGCATACCACGCCACACTCTTTTTTTTCTATAACTTTAGTAGAATTATCTAAAGGGCCCCATAGTAGTTTAGAATATTCAGCCTAATTAAAGAAAGTTACCCCTCGCAAAACCAAAAAAAAAAAAGAATTACAAAAAATAACACCCCCCCCCAAAAAAAAACTAAACAACAACAACAACAAAAATTGTATACAATCAATTTGAATCATTTCGTATCTGATTAACAGAGTTGCCAGTTGTTATCATCTTCGAAATATTAATATCGAAGATGGTACCATATTACTGAAGGAGTACAATAAATGTGTGTATTTTTGTATTAGTGAGTGTCTTGCTAGCTGATGTTAATCCGTATATGTATATACACGTATGTATACATAGACTCGTACACACATATATTTTCAAGAGTATAGAGTAGAATCAATGCGTGTGAAAATTTATTTATCCCCATACGTAGATATGTTGTTCAGCAAGTCATTTAGTGTAAGTGTGCGTTCAGGTATGTGTGTGTATTAACGAGTGTGGTTATACAATTTTCAATAATGGATTAAATCCATTAACGATTTTTTCTTTTACTGGATTTAATGAGTTCTCACTCAAAATCATTTGTGGACCTTTTCATTAATATATATATATATATATATATATATATATATATATATATAAAAACCAAGAAATCCATAAGCAATTTTAACGTTTGAATTATGTAATTAATATTTCACCTAGAATTAAATACATTTCCAAGGAAACAAGTTATTTTCTTTTTAAAAGAGTTAGATCTCTTGTGAGATACCAAGCTTATCTTAGTCTGGTATTTCGTCCTAAAGCTGCTTTTAATGCCCGCTATTACAAACAAATCATCTTTCTATGTAATAGGCAGGTACATTGCTTGTTTACTGCCGGTATTTAGCCATAATCAGTTCCAGTTCATCGCCTTGAACCAAAAAAGCATATTTCTATTGAAACATTATTGTTTCTTTCATCTTAAAAGCAATATATACACGAAGGTCGGCAGCTGACATAATACTCTCATGGAATGTGACCAAATAAAGTTTATTTCCCAACACTGTCTTTGGCGCACTTTCTCCATAATTTTGTTGATACTTGAATCTCATTTGTAAAAAACAGTCAATAATCAAATTTTTTCAGCCTATTAAATGTTTATCTCATTCCTGTACGTATATATCAAGTTTGAGATGTTAATGCTTTTGAAGACTTGTATTAATTATATTTTCTTGATCTATTAATTTTATTTTCAGATCATTAATTTTAACAGCAATCAGTCTAGGTTTATTTTACGCCTAAAAGTTTGGGAATCGCGTTAATTGTACGCTTGTATTTACAATTTTTCGGTGGTTTCTTTTAACTGGGTTTCGAACACTTTCTAAAAGTAAAAGTAAAGTTGGTGACATTGTCGAGGGTTACCCGAAGGCTCCCTTTTCAATAGCTACTACACCGCAGTGTAGGGGAGAGTGCTACTTCATTCCTTGGATTGATTCCCTGTACCCTTAATCCTCACCTTATAATGCTGAGTTCTAAGCAAAGCGGCATCCAGTACAATTTTTTGAATCTTTGGTATGACTCGACCAGGGATTGAACACCGGTCTCCCAAACCATTGGCGAACACTCCACTCATTATGCCAATGGTCCGGTCTGTCTTATTTAATACAATTTTTTTTAACATATGCATTTGACCCTAAAAATAGGATCCTAACAAGTACCTGCACTCCGGGTCAGAGTGGGAGTAATAACAATGAAGGAGTATTCCATATTCTTCAGGTTTCATGAACTGAAACTTTACTATTAGAAGTGTTTTGATGTCATAGACAGGATACTTCGTTTTCAAGGGTTTTTACTTCTTTAGGCAGAAAGATTCACCATATTCTAAGATCTATCGATAGAGCTTCATTTTTAGCAAACTTAGTATGCCAATAACAGTTTCTAACATGTCAGAAAAAGGGGCAATCACTTTATTTTAAAATATAACATTATTTTTCTCATTTATTGCATTCAGATCTTGCTTCTTTAACAAGTGTCTCGTGATGTTCTATTTCTGATTTAGTAATTGTAAACTATTTTTGCTGGCATCTACAAACTATATTTCTTTTAGCATCAACTAGTTTTATATTTTCTGAAAATAGATGAATTAATACAATAACCAGTTTCACCAGTAATTTTCGGTTGGCCCTTTCATAATGCGGACATATAAAATAAAAGAATTGGCAGTATTTTTTTAGATTTATTTTAACTGTTAAATCGACAACGTTTGACAAACATTGCAAACACAGAGTGAATGAAAAACATCTTCCCTTGAAAATCAATCAACGAACGAGAAAAAGGTCAACAAAGAAGTTATACACACGTCCCAAAATAATGTTGTTTGAATACAATCAATATGAGTGAGACATGAAGGAACTTAATTCTATATTTGTCATTATCGAAATATTTGGAGGTTTAAAGGTAATTGCACTTTTAACATAACTAACACCTATATTTACCGGCACGTGTGAGGGATGATATTATCACTAATTACATAATTTATGAAAGGTGATTGACTACTTTTGCTGAGTCGTCAGAGAATTAAATTCTAATTTATCATCAAGCCTTTCAGACACCTTGCAGTTCCATCTCTCTCTCTCTCTCTCTCTCTCTCTCTCTCTCTCTCTCTCTCTCTCTCTCTCTCTCTCTCCGTCCTTCTTATCTATCACTTCTTGTAGATCATCTAAACTGCACCCAAAGTCCGTATTGACTTATGTATTAACCAACCCCTCTGCATGAACAAGATGTGACTAAAAGTTCATTCTAAGCGGAGTTTAACGTGTACAAATTCAGTTTTCCTTCTCCAGTTCCAGTTAAAAAGCCTACTATTTATCCATAGCTGGAGGAAGAATAATATTATTCATACCTTTCTCCAAGGCTATTAGCACTATGAGAAATACAAATAGCCTCATGAAGATTTGAACTTGGCTTAACTTGCCAATTTCTCACTACGATAACCATTACACCACGAGCGCAAGGTGATGTATGTAAGTCTAGGCTGACCGACCAACACTGGCGTGTCCATAAGAAAACAACGCTGATGAGTGCCACAAATTTCTTGTTCATATTTCATTATTTGAGAGATGGGAGGCAGATTTTATTTGACATTTATAGTTAGCTTCTGAGTTTAGAAAAAAAATTAGTTTTCAAGTGAACGGCGTTACGGTGATCGTCACTTAAAAATGGACACGGAAACCTGTGTTCAAGTTTGGCACGAGGCTACTTGGATTTCACTTTGCAAGAGTTGGATCATTGCCTTCAGAAAGGCATAGATCCAACTCTTCTTCCCTCTCCAAACTAAGGGTAAATAGTAGCGGAAATTCGGATCTTTTACTTTGGTAAAGAAATCGATCTAGGAGAAGGAAATGTGAATTCAACCTAGCTTTACTGCGCTTAAAAGCTGTACTTGTGTCACCTCCTGGATGTGGCAGAAGGGATGAGTAAAACAAAAGTTAATACTATGAAAAATAGAATTGATTAGGTGAGTTCAAAGGGTGAGTTGTTTGTGTTTTACTTCGAAAGGCATGAATCCATCTCTTTCCACTACTTTAGTCGGAGGTAAATATTTGGGAAGACTCCGCTTTTTATCATTCTATTACAATCTGTCAAGGAGAAGGATGACTCTGAATTCAAAACAGCAGTACATCCCATTTTGTATTTCACATGGCGTTCTCTCTTGCATCGGTAGTGAATATTCATCTTGATAAAAAACATCTCCCATAAAAATTGTTAACAGATGGGAAAGAACATTTTGTTTGATACTCTCAACTATTATGCATCTATTTTTTTTTATCCTTTTCGTATTGATAAATGCTTTTCGAATTCAATAACTATAATGCATGATCCGGATATGACACAAGGTAAAATCTTAAAAGCACTAAAGCTTGTTTTAATAAAGAATTTCCTTTTCTCCAAGACTGGATAGCAGACTAAGTCAAAAGATTTTAGTCTGCCCAACTATTTACAAAAACTATTTTTGCCATGAAGTTTTCAATGTGTAAAATATTATTTTCCGGAAATTATCTTATCTATTTAATTTACTCCGTTTCTTTTGTTGTACTGTATATATACATAAAGAAAAAATTGCGTAATATGGTTTTTCTATCTTCTGATTAAACCAAAGGTTTTCAATGGGTTCAGTATGTAAGATGATATTTTCTCCGAACATTGTAACAATGATGGGTGTATGTACTGATCCAACCTATCCACCACAATCAGGATGCGACACATGGTCAATTTTAAGCGGAGTAAAGAGATCTTCAATTCAGAGTCTTCCTTCTCCTAGACTAGTTGCTATGCTAAGGGTAGAGTAATCAGTTTTCCTTAATATTTTGCATACCTGGGGTGTTCGGAGAATAGGAGAATTCAACCATTTCCTTATGGTGAAAAGAAGCACAAACAGCTTCGTCCAAGTTGGAACTCAGACTAAGAGAGAGAGAGAGAGAGAGAGAGAGAGAGTTGGGAAGGTCAATAGGAGAGATATAGATAACTTCAGTCATCTATCTTTAATTGTTATGGGATTTCTCGTTGCTGATTTTTCATTCCAAACTCACTTTCTATCTTAAATCTGAGATGATTTAGGGAGTTTTTGTTCAAGAAATCAATTTTTTTCTCAAGCTGTGAAGACCTCGTTGACATGCGTTTGTCACTTTTTTTTTTATCTTTGCTATGACCTTGTTTTGGTTATAAATCAGTCGTTGCAAAACCTATCACGAAAAGTAAGCAATGAATGTGAATCTTACTTTGAACTACAGTTGTTTCCATGAATCATGATTCCCATTGATCAGATCAGAACGAAGTTGAACCATAATTAGAAATAATTATTAATAATTGACCGGCTCAATTTTCTAGTGGGTAGAAAGTTCGCCAATGGTCCGGGAGACTGAGATTCAATCCCAGGTGGTGTCATACCAAAGACTTAAAAAATGCTACCTCTTTGCTTAAGTCTCAGCATTATAAGGTACGTATCAAGGGTAAAGTGGAGCAATCCAGGGAATAGAGTAGCACCCTCCCCTACACCTCGGCGTAGTTGCTATTCAAAAGGAGCCTTCAGGTCACCTTCGACTACATTTTATTAATAATTATTATTAATTAGTAATTCTATAAGATTATAAACCACGCATTCATATGCACAGTAAAGCAAACTTTTAAAAATGATCTTTCTTTTTTTTTTTTTGTAGTGGAAGAACATGATCTCAATTAACGTAAATATATGCTTATAGTAGAATCGTTACATCGGAAGACCTCCCAAGATTACTTTCTGTCTGAAGTATCAACGTTTATTGATATTGTTAAATGTTTGTCAAGAAAAAAGATAACGCACGTAGTTTAATGGTTTTACATGCTACTACGAAGAGGAATAATTTTTCTGTAGTGAGAAAATAAAAAAAAGACGAGCTTTGAAATTATATCGGAACATATCGATTAAGAGTAAACTTAAAATGATAGTATGACAGAAGCAATTTGAATAGTAGCAACAGAGTAAATTCAATTACTAATAAATTGCAAAGTTGAACCTTGAGATATATTCATATTCATATGGAGTTGTAAAAAATTCCAGACTGCATTAGTTGTAATCAATATATATTTTATGAGAAACTTTTTTAGTGTACGTAATGTCTATTAGTTATATCTACAAAACTACCAGTGCTGTTCACTCAAACTTTAAATATTTCATATTGTTATGACTTGGTTTGCTTTTTTTGTATGTTTGTTTGGGCTTTATACCATATCAATCTTTGTAAGTTACTAACTGCTTAATCCATTTTTTTAGATAAACAGTTCTATTCCAAAAAATTCAGTTTAACATAAATACACAGTTTGATTGTAAAAACAATTTCTATTTCAATCTGTTCAGTTTAGTCAAACAGTTCTATTTCAAACAATTCAGTTTAACGTTTGTACACAGTTTACTTGTAAAAAACATTTCTATTTCAATCTATTCAGTTTAGTTAAACAGTTCTATTTCAAACTATTCACTTTAAATATCAAAATATTTCTATTTTAAGCTATTCAATTTAGTGTAAGTACACAGTTTAGTTCTGTTTGACCCATAGTGAGGTCCTTATCAGTTGCTACCACTCCAGGGCAGAGTGGATAGCATGCCAAGTCAAAATATTTCAGTCTACCCAAGTATTTATTGAAAATATTTTTTCACGAAGTTTTAAATGAGTAAAATATTATTTCTGGATATTATTTTATCGGTTTAATTAACTAAGTTCCTTTTGTTGTATTGCATATATACATAAATAAATAGTGGAATGAACTTGGGAGCAACGGTGATGAATGGGTACTCGTATTCCTCAGAGCTCCAGCATTACTAAAACCTTACGATGAGATTGTTTAGTGTCATATCCCGGGCACACATTGGTTGGGGGTCTTACCTGTCTGCAGGGAAGCAGTCGGTCTATTCTACAGCCCCAGTCGACTGTGCAATGTGTGGACATGGCTTGATGGATAGCAATACAGAGAATATGATAGGTCACCTGAGTTAATATTTTGGGAGAGGTAGTTGGCTTTCACGTGCACGAATATTACTTTAAAAACGGCCACATTGGAATTATACTTTCTTTGTGGTAATAAAAACCAAATACAAATCGTTGTATGTTACGGTGAGACAAGATCGACATTGCCAAATAACTTCTATTGACTATCAAAAATGTTCATTTATTTACGAGGGTGTATCAGTGAATCCGTTACCTCGAGCAAAAGCAATTTTTCCCCGATAATATCCAATTGTTGTGACCAATTGAAACAACATGGTCAAATTGCATTGACCAATGAAAACAACAGTAATTTATAAATAGTCTCTGGTGATCATGATTTGTTCATTTGCGTATATATATATATATATATATATATATATATATATATATATATATATATATAAGGATTAAACCAAATACAGTGATATCTGCCCAGAATGCAGAGCACTATCCCAATAGTACGATTAAAATAGATAAAACCTAACGACTGAAAATCACTTTTTTTCACGTAATTCAGTATTTGAGTAAAAATATGTATTCAGTTGAATTCATTTGACTTTAGATGGGCCGATTCTGGGTCAGTAGAGGTTTGACAAGGATATGATGTTTATTCAATTTTATTATATATATATATATATATATATATTGTAATGTTGCAGAAAATTGTCTCTATTGTGGTGTCTGTGACCATCGAAACGAACTTTTCTCCCACATTTTAGAGCTCAAACACGCATTCAATTTTATCCAAGCCACCCTAATCTAACCCATACAGTGCAAAACATCCTGAAGACTTCTAAAATCTGTGGACATCTCCAAAACAAACCACATAAAACAAAGTCCAGGTTTTTACCAAATCTCACCATATCTGGAGAACACACACACACACACACACACACACACACATATATATATATATATATATTTGTATATAAAATATAAATATTTCTATATATTTATACATACAATATACTGATTCGTTGTGTTGGACATTAATGTGAAGATCTCTTTGACTTCTGTCGATGCAGCTGTGGAATTGGGACCCTGGTTGAATGAAAATAACAAGAAAATTCACCTGGTCCCGAAAGCAAACAGGACACATGTGTTCTCGGTGGAAACACTGCGTAAATTGCATAGGTAACACCCTAGAAGAAACATATGTACGTGCATTTTTGAGGCGGCAAGCTAGAGGAGGTGAGATCACGAGTATTAGCATAAGTTACATGCTGGAGGGAGGCGTTGCCACATTAATTTCTTGCCTGTTAGGGATTTTATGCAACCGGGAAGAATTTGATCCGAAGGAGAAGAGTTCCCTCAAAGATCCGTCTTCGTCAGCCCTTGTAAATGGAGCTCAAATGTTAATGACTCTCTTTTGGTCTATTCCGTTTATTTTGGGTAGTAAAAATGAAGCAAATTATATTTTATACATAAGTCTTGTCGTCTTTCTCTGTCATATATTGTTTATGTTTCTATATACACCATAAATCTAATGAGAAAGAGAGAGTATTATTCTTCTCTTGGCACACGTTTCCACAAACTTGTATTAATATCATAGAGGGAGTTCCCCTAGTGTAGTGGCAAGAGTCCTTGACTGTGACATCGTAGTAAGTGAATTTGAATACCAGGCGCGCTATTGCATTCACATTTGGAGTAGTACTTTGTCTTTCTACAAAGATGGTTTTGGTATTAAGATCATTTTGATTCAAAGAATATTTCCATCGTTGTTGCAGTGCTTGGATTCTATTATTGAAAGAAGTTATCGACAGCTGTTATTACGTCATCATATAAACTTTTTTAACCTACTAACTTTCAGCTGACCCTTGTACGTACATTGGCATCTATTGAACATTCTGACGTTGAACATGGGGTTTGTGAAAGTGTAAATTTTCACGAATGAGTTGACTATAATTTGGACTAATAAACTTCAAATGTATAAAAAGCTGCCGATTATCAATGTCAGTAGTTGAATTATTGTTTTTTAACTGGCGCAATAGCTAAAGTACCGCAGAGCAGCCTTGAAGTGAGTGACTTCGAAATCTAGTTGCTCTATTAGGTTCAGGTTCCGACTAATACTCTTTGGAGAGGTTAAGCGTCATTCTTCTCCAAATTATGGGTTAAATAGTAAAATTGGAGTTCCATACTGGCTTTGATACTAGATAATCAGCGAAGGCTAATATGCTGTTAAAACAAAAGACCAGACTGTCTTTTAACTAAGGTATGTATTTGGCCAATCCCTCAGCTACGAGCAGGATGTGACGCAAGTTTAATCTTTAAGGGGAATAAGCTGGTATGAATTCAGTGGAAAACGCGTCGACCCTAGCTGCTCTTTTCGAGATTTTAGTCTATAACTATCAGATTTTGCACTGATTAAATAGATTTGTTGATATCTATCAAATTCAGAAATTATCTCACATCCTCTCCGACATATTTGTGTATATGTGTGTCGTTTGTATAGCATACAAACACTCTTCTTACATTACCTACGTAGCTTTACTTATTCTGACATATGTCTAGTTTTTATGAAGGTACCTGCTGGCTCAAAATAGTTACTCATCTAAGTACTGCCTAGTCTTATTACTGATTAAATTCTGTCATCTAGTGGGAAACGTAGCTTTCAGTGGTCCTTGACCATAAGTTAAGAATTTAAATCTCTAATTCTCAGTGATCGATATATTTCCATGGTGGTCAACAAATAGCTGAGTATGAATGAGTGAAATCTTAAAGTGAATATAAACACAACTTCGTATCTTACCAATAATCTCGCACTATTTACGATCATAATCTTTCTTATTAAATGTGCAGTTGAGGAAAAACTATCAAATT
This sequence comes from Sepioteuthis lessoniana, assembly GCA_963585895.1. NCBI lineage: Eukaryota > Metazoa > Mollusca > Cephalopoda > Myopsida > Loliginidae > Sepioteuthis > Sepioteuthis lessoniana. The sequence goes on along the minus strand of OY757911.1, from coordinate 93,240,663 downwards.
AGTAATGAATGCCTTCAAATTTGTTTTTCTTTAAGAGCTGCTCTTTCTTAATTAATAATGAATATGATTGATGATTGTATCAGTTGACGTGTTTGGAAATTTGACGAGGTGACTCACTTGCTGGAGAAGTAATGGCATTTGCAATTGATGAACATTTGTTAAGGTTAATTGTAAATTTTCTTCCATCTAAAAGAATTCTTCGAATCTAAGTTTTTCTACATAAAAATATATATTTAAGTTTTTCTACATAATAATCTATATTTTCTTGGTAAATATATTCGGATTAACATCCTAATATATTTACCAAGAAAATTCTTCTTGGATCAGGGGGAATCGAAGACTACTTGGAGAAGGTGTTAAGCTTATATGGGCAAGAAACTGATTATCAATATTGTTGTGGCTTCTTTTCATTTTAGAAAGGAAAGGTATTGGCTTGTATGTTCACCTGTCTTTATTTAAATATAATCCAACGTGTTGGAATAGCTGACGGTATCCCCGTGCAGAGGAGTAAGACTCCCCACCTTAAAAAGTGTGTCTTGACTAAGACATTAACGAGCATCAGTTGGTGAGGCATCAGTTGGTGAGGCTCCAGTTTTGGATATCTAAGGAGTATGGAGTATGCTTTCATTCTCATTAATCCCAAGTCCACTCTGAAGGGGAGTGGTAGTATCTGTTCTATCTATGGGTAAAAGACATCAGTTGAAATATGCTGATTTGAGAGAATTGCCCGCAAGAAATTCTTAATAAATGAAAACACAAAAGATGTAAATATGAACGTACTATGAACATGATTCCCTAACCTACTGACATAAAATAACCCCAGAATGATTGACATGCAGTAAAAATCAATCAGTTTATCTAAAAACAAACTAATTTTAAAGGAATTGTTTTTTGATCGCCAATTTGGTAAATAAGACATGTTATTTGAATGTGTACTGATGACATGACAGAAAAAATATTTCACTCATTTAGAAATTAATAACAAAAGCAATTATTCCTTCCATGCGTGCTGATATTCGTCAATGTTGGAAAAGACCATATTTCATTACATCATGAAAATATGTGAAACAATTTTTTTCATATTTTAAATAATCAAGAAAATTTAAGGCTTGTCCAAAAGTGTTGGTAAGAATTTCCTAATATCTAGATGCATGAATAAACCAGGTCCTGTTTTTTAAGTATACTTGCATTTTATGAAGTCTAAAAAATGCAACAATTCTTATTTAAGGTATCATACTGTCGTAACATATCAGTGACAACAAGAGAGCATCTCAAACAGTTTTTGTTTGCAAGAGATGTTGTTTCATACCAGGCACTGGTGGGCTAAATATTAAATTTATTACATGTTTTCGCAACAAAAGTTTTTAGGAAATGTGTACGCACGTGGTTATGGGGTAGGATTACCATATCTATCTCTATATGTCCATTTATACACTAGACGTATAACAGATCTTAAAAACGGAAGTCGATAAGTAGTTCTAACGGTATTAGTATATTGAGTGCTAAAAGTTTGTTTTTTTTAATTATTAACTCAGTGGATCATTTTACAGTATTATATTTTCTGGATGCCGGGGAAATAAAGACAGAATAATACTGAGTAAAAAAACGGTACTTTAAAAAAACAATAAGCAAATAATGGTAAATGTTTCACACACTAAATATATATCTATATATATATATATATATAGATATGTAAGTAAAGTAAAGTCGGTGACCATAGTCGAGGGTGATCCGAAGGCTCCCTTTTCAATAGCAAGGTGTAGAGGAGGGCGCTACTCCTTCCCTGGATTGCCCCACTTTACCCTTGATCCATACCTTATAAGCAAGGAGGCATCAAGTAAGCAAGGAGGAATCAAGTACCATTTTTTGAGTCTTTGGTATGACTCGACCTGGGATTGGCGAAGTACACGGAAGTTTATACAGGCCCAGGAATAAAGAAGTAATCAGTAAAAAGCAGGAAAACAATACTAAAATATAAAATTGCAAGGGCCTTTTCGTCCGGCTCTATTCATACAAAACGCCGAAAAACAGTAAAAACGGGTAATTATTATAGTATGAGAAGACTGTGTGACGGTGGGAAATAAAATTATGTCACACCGGTAACTAACACGCCCCCCAATAAACGATAAATTATGACTGCTTCTCTGTTTACATAGAGAGGGGCGATCTAAAGTAATATAGATCGCCTCTAAGATGTTTAATTGGACTTCATCCCTACCTCTATGTAGAATAGAAAAAAAAGTTTACTCGCAGCTGAAGCACAGTTTTCTCGCAGCTGAAGAAAATGCAAGGTCGTTAGTTGGGTTGGCTATGGTTGGTCATGTGAGAATTAAGAAATTTAGATAGATATAAAAACGGCTCATATGAAAACTTGAACGAATCAATCATAAATTAGGAAACATATATGAAACGAATATATATATATATATATATATATATATATATTGTGATTATTACAAATATGCTTGACAGGATTGGCCTATTTCAACAATATAGAAGTGCAGAAATCATTAGGATCATCACCATGTCGTGATGTGAGCACGGATTTCCCTGACTCTGCCTCTTTATTCGTCTCTATCGTCCATCGCATTCGACGGGTCCTCTAGACTACATCCTGTGTCTGTACAGAACTCTTGTAGTTATATCTGGACATCCAACACCGGCTCGTCATTGTGCAGGTGTCAATAGAAGAACGTCGCTTATGAGCTCACCTTTACTTCTCCAGCAGCGTCCTGCATACCTTGTTCATCTGATTTGAATGATTTTAGAGATGGGAGGTAAGTGACCGAAGGGCTGCTGTTTTTTGGGATGTTGCTTCCATGATTTGTTCAGTTGGGCTCGTAGCATTCTTGTGCAATTACAGTCAAGCTTTTTCTCTATGTGCTTGGTCAGCATACATGTAGTGCATCCGTATAGTAGTATGGGAACGACTACTGCTTGGAAAAATTGCATTGCTTTTCATTAGATAGGTTTGACTTCAATATCAGTAGCTGACCATGCCTTTGCTAGTAGTGTATTGATGAGATTTTCTGTAGATGAGACGCTGCTTCTGAGGTCGGTAAATTTGTCCTCTAGTTTCCAGGAGCCACCTGTTTGGGTCGAGATGTCTCCCTTTTGATTTTGATTAAAGTGCAGAAATATTTCCACTAAATTAAGCCACATATTCATATATGTGATGCATTTTGTATATATACACACACATATATATATATATATATATATATAAATGAAACTTTAAAGTAATGCCAATATACCTCATGGATGATTATCAACCACTCCAAATAAAAGAGAAAGATTTAAACCAACATTTAACAGATAGTAACAACACACATATACACACGTATGCATGTACGCACACATGTACACACACAAACTAGCTTAAAATACAACATGGTGAAAAATCAAATAGATTCTCATAGACATTAAACCCACTCAATACCATTGAAAACATATATGTGTATGTATGCTGAAGTGCACATCTATGTGTATATGTGTATACGCAGAGAGAGAGAGAGAGAGAGAGCGAGAGAGAGAGAGAGAGAGAGAGAGAGAGAGAGAGAGAGAGAGAGGAAAGGCCAAAATTTAACTAAACACTCTTTAAGATATTAGTGTACAGATGTGTTTGCACATGCAGGTGTGCCTGAGTTCAATCACACATTCAGAAAGAGAATATATATATCTAGGCACACCATTTACATAGACCTGAGGTTATCACAGACTATAAATTCCTATAGGATATTCATAGACACAAATCTGGAATTAAACATAATTAAACAAACTTATCTAGTACATAAATCCATTCGCACGCACACATAAACACAGAATGAAGGCTTATATATACAAAGAATATTGACTTGAATATGTAAGTATATAATGAAAAAGAATCCGACAATATGGAGAAAAATTGAAAAACAAAGTATTCCAAAGTAAAGAATTTATTGTGAAAGAAAGTCGACGCTGTAACGTTTCGGTTTTAACAAACCATCATCAGGACTTAGAAAAGATAATATTGAGTGCTGTTCAATTAACGATGGATGTTTAATGAAATTCAAATTAACAAAAGAAGAAATCAAATATACAGAGAAATAGAGAACATACAACTGTTAAATCAATATTAAATATACAAAGAACATCTTCGGAGACCAGAAGTCTTCACGGAAAATTAACACAACTGAATATTCACTGATACAAATTTTGGAACTTAAAAATGTCACAATCTATTCAGAAAACGCTTTTCTATAAAAACAACAGCTGAAACTTGAATTAGTCACACAGTATCTCCTGCAGAAGACGTAATATCTTAAACACATGTAAAATATAAGAATACGAAATAATAAAAACATAAATACTAAGTTTTAAGTCCTTTGCTGACCGATATATATATATATATATATATATAGTTTGTTCTTTTATGTTGTAGGTCCAAAGAGAGAATAAGACTATTTTAAAATGAGAAAGCCCACGAAGAAATTTGTATTTTTAGGATTCATCTATCAATTTTGTTCCTACATACGTGTATATTTCCAGCTTGATGCTTACGTTAGAGAACATGTATGGCACAAAGCCTTGTTAATGGGGTATTCGGTGAGACTTGAACTCACTCCTATTTGCAGTTTGAATCATCTGGCTGAATCTGTATCCTGATGATCTGGAAAGGTGAAACCAAGGTAGATTTCTTGTCCCATTAGATACTTATATTAATATTTGATCTACCTTTTATCGAGCACTTTCTTCGTTTACTTAGTCCTCTCTCAGAGATTTTTTCTTTTGTCTAGAAATTATGATATTCTTTGATTTTTTCAGACAATACGTATGTTTTTAGTCTTTTCTTTTTTTATTGAATTTTTCCAGAATATCCATTTGTGTATGTATTTATTCACAAGTGGGATCATTTTGTTTTCACTCTGCCAGAATACACACACACACACACACACACACACACACACACATATATATATATATATATATATATAACATGCAGAACTGAAGTGTGTTTTACGCAGAGGGATACTTCTGTGATTCTGCTTGCTGGGTCTGATAATTGGTTAAGCGAATTCTGCCATCGTCACCTGTTATAAAGTTGATATCCATGTGAAATTCGATTATATGTTCATAAATCAAAAAACTTTTAATCGTTGTTTGCCACCTCGTTCTCATTGTTATATCTATGTTGTTTCTGGTAAATTACGCAAATAAAGTCCTGAATTTAAAAAAAAGCACAAAATGATTCATAGAAACAATATTCTGCAGGTGGTTCTCATTAAACTTGCGGAAAATCTAAGCCATGTTTTTCATTGGGTTTAAAGGTCACCTGAGAGCGCATGAACGGTAATTAGTTGTTAATCCGGAAATTTGACATGTAATTTTAGCTGTAAAGACAGCTGTCATCTATCAGGATGTTGCAGTCATAACACAACCAGCCATACATCCAACCACACAGACAGACCAATACAATCACACACACACACACATACACACACACATATATATATATATATATATTTTTTTTTTCTAAAAGAGATACAATCTTTCTCTGAAAAGTGTTGTGTATTGGAATTCCTTTTATCTATTATAGCTTCGAAAATACTTATGCAAAAATTGTAATCTATTAAATTATTCCTTCAATATCTGGGATTTTAATTTGAATTAGAGTTTGTATCTTGAATCCAGTGCATTTTAATAATATACCTACTCTATGTCTATTATGGGCTCTATGACATGATAAATGAAAATAGCTAATAATAGGAACATTTATTGAGGTCTCAGCCCAGAGAAAAACGTAATATTTTTTGAAAGAATACTATCTGTATTTGCTTAATGACTAAATGAACCGGGCGAAATGTAACAAATATATTCATTCAATGGTTTATTTATTATCACGCCAATAAAATACGAGGGGCATACGATAAGTTTCTAGACTTTTTTTCTTATGTGATGGCTGACCAATTTTTATGATTTCAGGCTCAAAAGAACAGCTACAGCAACAATTGGAATGCACCCTACTAAAGCCTGATTGTCACAGCTGGTGAATTTCAAAAATGCAATCTGGATATGAAGACACTTTAGAAGAACGATATGCAATAAAATTCTATTTTGAACTTGGAAAAAATGCCACAGATACGTATGGAATGCTTCAGACCGCTTTTCAACCATCTTGCATGTATCGAGCATCAGTTTTTGAGTGGCATAAGAGATTCAAGGAAGGCAGGGAGTCTGTGAGGGATGATGAGAGAAGAGGGAGGAGTAAGGAAGTCAATACACCAGAGTTGATTGGCCAAAGGGTTACGGTTCGGATTAGTGTTACTAGGTTGAGTTCAGGAAGAGATTCCGTCGGAAGAGGCCAGCACTCTTCAAATCGGGTGAGTGGCATTTCAGCCAGGACAATACACCAGTCCACAGTCCCATCCTTGTCACAGACTATTTGACCAAGATGGGCATCAAGACTGTTCCTCACCCTCCCTATAGTCCATATCTGGCTCCTTGTGACATTTGGTTATTCCCTAAGCTCAAAGGCTGTCGTTATGAGGCAATTGAGGTGATGAAAGAAGCTGTGACGAAGGTCATTGACACGCTGACACAAGAGGACTTCCACGGGTCCTTCCAGAAGTTTTTGTAACGGTACAACAAGTTCATTGCAGCCGGAGGAGATTACATCGAAGGGGACTAGATTTTCATGTGCGTACTATCAATAAAAGTACCCATACGAAAAAAGTTAAGAAACTTATCGTATACATCTCGTATTGATTTGAATTTTTGTTATATTACCTTTTACAAAATGTTTATTCATTCTGGTGTTAAAATATATGCGAATTTTGGGAAAACATATAGCGATTTTGAAAGAAGTGAGTATTTTCTGAAGTACGCTCTTTTCTATACACGTTTTTGACACAAGTATCTTCATTTAAAATCTACATGAAATAATAACTGAAAAACAATTTTTTTTTTAATTATATAAGAAAATCCTAACTGTCTACTTGCTTTTCATGCCAACCTATCTACTAAAGCTAATAGACTGAGATCAATAAAATCGTCGTGAAAATCAGAGAAGACTTTCTTTAGATACGAAGTTTGTTCGAAGCAGTATATCGATGAGAAGTCATATCTGAATAGTACGTTAAATTAAATAAATATTGGAGTTGTTATTTATTCTAATCGAACCTCTGTCAATACCAGTTGGCTAGTTAATTGGTCGGTTGGTTGGTTATAGGTAATTTCATGCCAGTTTAACCTATGCCAGATCAACAGGAATTTTTATTTGCTTGAAAATAAACTTTTCTAATGGTGTCATAGTTCAAATCATACGAAATTGACGCGACGAGTTGAGCTCAAATCATGACATAACTTGTTTGCATTTCAAATAACGCTAATAATCTAGGGAAACGTATGAATTCAATAATCTTCCCTTCAGCTATTTGTAAATGGTATGGCAAACTGGGTTATTTAGCCTTGTTTAAGATCAAATTACTTGGATTTGTTTCTGTTTGGTTTCTTTCTTAGTTTTAATGGCATATCGACTTCTGTGGGTTATTTAACACTAAAGACATCCTTGTAGAAAAGTGGTTGTGGAACCGTTTAACTCATTGCGGAGGAACAAGAGGGCTCATTCTTTCCTAAGGGTTTTAAAATCCGAAAGTGGACATAATAATGTTACTGGATTTCGAAATCGCTTACAACAATGGCACTATCCAGATCGTTAGACCCCCGATTTTTTTTCTTACTAAATGTTGGAGTTAATATTGATGACAATCTGACCGACTTCAAGTGGAATTTTCTTTTCTTTTCATATATGTTTCTCTTCCTTCTTTCTTTCTTTTCTTTTCTTTCCTTTTCTTTTCTTTTTCTTTTTCCTTTTCTTTCCTTTTCTTCTCTTTTCTTTCTTCTCTTTTATCTTCAGAGTGTTGGACTAATTTTTGTTTCTCTTCCTTCTTTCTTTCTTTCTTTCTTTTCTTTCTTTTCTTTTCTTTCCTTTTCTTTTCTTTTTTTCCTTTTCTTTCCTTTTCTTCTCTTTTCTTTCTTCTCTTTTATCTTCAGAGTGTTTGACTAATTTTTGTTTCTCTTCCTTCTTTCTTTCTTTCTTTTCTTTCTTTTCTTTTCTTTCCTTTTCTTCTCTTTTCTTTCTTCGCTTTTTATCTTCAGAGTGTTTGACTAATTTTTGTTTCAATCTTCATTTAATCAGTTCTATCAGCTAGAAGTTTCACACATTTAAACATCATTGCCTGTGACAGTCACGTGATATTTTCTATTAAAAAAAACCCGATTGAATGGTTATATTATCATTCTTTTTATATCTATTTTTTCTTTTCCTGGTTATTTTATTTTATCAAAAAAATCCATCGTTCTTCTAGCAACATATGTTTCAACATCTTAAAGTCCTGATGAAGGTTTTCTAAAACCGAAACCTTTTAAAATTGACTTTCCATCATCATAAATTCATCACTTTTGGATGACTTTGCTTTTCTATCTTTTTCGGTAATTTCACTAGTGAAGTTGATACGTTTAAAATAAATCCCCGTATAAATTTGATTGTTTGATACTGTAAAGTAGACACTGATTCAATTAGTTGTCGTTAGCTTTAATTTCGGAGTATCATGTGATCTTTTTAAATTAACCCTCTTTTATGTTAATATTAATCTATTCGGAAAATACTGCCCGATTTTAGCATGAACTGTTTTCATTGACTTTTAATCATTAAGGATTTTCGGACTATTGTCTTCACCTTTATTGTTATTTCCATAACGTTTTGGCCGATATGTCCTCTAGCCTTCTTCAGGTGTTTGTCGAACTCGGGAACCTTCACGGAACTTCGAACTACGTCCTTAATTGAATCTACGGGGGTCACCTGTTCTGATTCAGTTAGCCATAACTGGGTACAAGTGTTAAGTATTCCAGCATTGTTACTCGCCTGGAGTCAGGATTGAACCTGCAACCTCCAGATGATTGTCTCCTTAGAAGCTTATGGAACCAACGCCTATAACCGTTACGCTATGTGTCCTGCTAGATAATTCTGATGAGGCCAGAGAATGAATGTGTCATCTACGTATCTAAGACACATAGATGGCTTTAGTTATGTAGATCCTAATGCCATTTCTTCGAAGTGTTCCATGTATATGTTAGCCAACACTGGTGACAATGGCAAACCCATAACCAGTCCTCCTTCTTGTCGGCATATATCAGATCCCATCCCGAAGAAGGTTGACTCCACAGAGAAAGTCAACATTTCCATTAGATTATTTATCGGGATACAAGTGCGTTCTTCCATCAAGGGGTCAGCAGCCAGTTTATCCCTTACTACAGCAAGTGTCTCATCAGTAGGTACCTTTGTAAACAGACTCACTACATCCAAATTCACCCTCTGGTTAGAATGAAAGGGGGCATCACTGATTCTCTCCACAAAGTGGAGTTCTTAACATATGATGAGGACTTACCATTTAGTGGGGTGATGATCTCCATAAGGAAGCGGCTCAATGGGTGACATGCTGAACCTCGGTTGCTGAAAATTGGTCTCAATGGAATAACTTACTTATGAATTTTTGAAGGCCATATATATTGAATTAGCTGTCTGTATTTTGCTTGTGGTATGCGATCTTTATTCTTACGTGGTGTAATGGTTAAAGCGATGAACTGCGGAATCGTAGTACGCGAGTTCGTACTCCAGTCGCGCTATTACGTTCACTTTCGGGCAAATACCCTTGGGAAAGGTATGAACCCCCTTATTCTCCCTCCAGCTATGGGTAAATAGTAGGACAGACTAGGTTCTTCAGCCTTGGTGCGGCAACTAGTCTAGGAGAAGGAAAACTCTGAATTAAAACCTGTTAAACTCCGTTTAAAAATTGACCTTGTGTCATATCCTGCCCGAGCGGAGGGGTTGGTAAATAGTACCAAGGATCTATGACAGCTTCCTTTCCGTCTTCAGGATCGGGTCCTTCTTTACTTTACAATAGCCACCATTGCCAATCAAGTCCGCCAATTTGTTGGAGTATTCCACCCTATCCATTATCACAGTATCATAATTCTCCCAGCTGACAAAGGCAATGCAACTGTGGTAATGGATAGGGTGGAATACTCCAACAAATTGGCGTCAGTTAAAGTTTGGTCATGATTTTGTTTCATGACAATGTTCAACCACATGTCCAATAATGACTCTGCAAAAACACATTGATTTGGAATACGAGATTTTGCAACATTTATTTTATTCTCCTGATCACTTGCGTACCGACTACCATTTTTTTCAAGTATCTGTCAACCCTATAATATGAGAAAATGATTACATTCAAAAGGAGAAGTAGAAGGTTGATGGATTGGTTGTTTGGTTTGGTTTGGTTTGGTTTTATGGCATAGCAATCATTGTAGAATATCTGATGCCAAATCCATTTTATACATAAAACAGTTCTATTTCAAACAATTCAGTTTAGCATAAATACACAATTTAAATTTCAAAAGCAGTTCTTTTTTCAAACAATTCACTTTAGCATAAGTACATTATTCTCTTTACACACATTTCAATAGGAAAAAACAGTTCTACTTGAAACTATTCAGTTTTGCATTAGCACACTGTTTATTTCTATTTAAGCCATAAATAGGATCATATCAAGTACTTCCACTACGGGGCAGAGTGGACCTGGGAGCGATGGCAGTAAAAGCGTACTCAGTATTCCCCAAAGCTCCAGCATAAGTAGAGCTTCATCAGATTAATTTCATATTTTTAAAGATGTTTGTTTTATATATATATATATATATATATATATATATATATATATATATTGTTTTATATATATATATATATATATATATATATATATATATACACACACACACACACACACATATATAAGAGGGGAGAAAGAGTGTGTGTGTATGTGTTGTACAAGTTTCAAAAGTAAATTAATATACGAATAGAGGGAATGATGGTAGATAATGATGCGTTGTATTTGTTATCCAATAGGCGATATTTAAAAAAAAAAAGGATAGAAAAAAAATGAAGATGTTCTCCATACAAGGAAAATAATTCTTACATGTAGTTGCAAAAGAATACACGCTAAAGTTTGATATCCGATGATAATTTTTTTTCAAACCAGTAAGATAGATATCAAAACACATAGAATGTTTTTCTGTTGATGAATCAAAGAATTGTTCCTCGAAAAATTGTTCTCAAGCCATTCCCTATTAGGGAGACAGTTTTACTTAGCCCGAAAATATACGTCTTCATTCTTAGCTACCCACATATTTTTGAAATCACACGTCTCGAGTCTGACGGCTTTCTTTCAGACAAGAGTTCACCCGAATAATCTTTTGACTTCATCCTATCGATCATATACGACATAGACGTGCGCTGAGGATTTGACCGAGTAGTGGACATGACATTACAATTTTTCAGCTGAAAAGTAGTTGGGTTCTTTCATATTTTAATTCGAATAAGCGCAGACACCCATTTAATGAACACTACTATATCAGCCAAAATGTAAATTCAAATTAACGAGCTGGCATCTTTTAGAAGTATATGTACAATCGCTTTTTCTGTATTAATTCTCTCTTGTTTTCATAAACCCTACGTCATTCGCGTAAATATTTTGTTTAGTGAAACCTGGGCTGCGTTTTATTGCCATGAAAATATTTAGTTTTAGCAAGTGATTGGACTATTAATGTCTCTATTGTCGAAGAAAATTGGACTCTTTTGAAGAGAAGAAGAAAATTGGAAGTAGCTGTAAACCTGAACTAATTTTCTTAGTTATTATGTTCGTACATTTTAGGAAGCCTCGTCTCCGGTGAATACGTAATTTAATTTGTCTTCAACAACACTGATACCAAAATTCATTGAAGAGAATAATGATTAAACATTTACAAGAAAGTTGGCAGAAGTTCCCTGAAATAATAATAATAATAATAATAATAATACACTGGCGTCGAGTGGATTATGCCATTTCGTTAAAACTGACTGAATATAAATGAAACCCTAAAAGAGAGACAATTACATAGAACATGTTAGAGAACTAAGAAACATGAGAATGACGTTGATAACGATTACACGTGAGGCGCATGGAATTGTCCCCCAAAGACTTGGAACGAAGACTAACAGAGTGGAAACTCTGAGACAAATCAAAACAATCCAGACTACAACACTGTTAAGATAGGCTAGTATACTTAGCAGAGTCCTGGGGACCTGAAGAGATTTGTTGTCACTTAAACTCCACTTAAATACCACCATCTAACCCTCATGTAAATAAATCCTCGGAAATTGAAAAAACTGTGGAACATGAAAGTGTCAATTCTACCAGTTGTAATTGGTGCTTTTGGTACAGTCACCAAAGGATTCTTAAAAGGGCAGAAGTACGTAGAATAAGAGGATGAGTGGAGACCATCCAAACGTCTACCTTATTGAGAAGGGCCAGAATACTGAGAAGAGTCCTGGAGACTTGAGGATACTTCCTGTCACTCAAACTCCAGTGAAAGACCGTTAGCTAATGCTGATAAGAAAAACTCTAATAATAACAATAATTATAATAATAAAGCAAAAAAATAATGTTAAAGAAAAGAAAACGGAAAAGATACCTTACTCTCTCTGTGCAGACGAAAGTCACAAATCGCAACAAAATCGGGTAAATTTGGCGATAAAGAAAGAAAATGAATTCTGAAAAGTATACCCAACAAAGATATATATATTTGCTGGAAATATTGAGATGCTAAATCAAAAACAACGAAGTGACAAAAGCGATAAAAGAATCGACATATATGCATCCCCTAAAAAAAAAAAGACTGAGAGCATCAGGCCCACATGGAATATAAAAAATTTTGTCCGAGACATTAAACAAAAAAGTAAATACACGTTTCACTTGCTTAGCGAATTCTAAACAGCTTGAACAAAAAAAGAACAAAAATGGCTAATCAAAAATCGGACAAATAAATTTGGAAAAAATACACTTCGAAAAGAATCATGGAGAAAGATATCAATAATAATATAACGACACATGCGACACTAAATATTCACCGGAGAGAAGCACAATGAACTTGACGACTATATAGAGAGCAGATAAAAAAAATCTTTGTTGAAGGACTTACAAAAACCTAAGGTCAAATTTCCCTGAAAACACCAATTCTCACCTGATCACTTAAGTTAAGCGAGTCCCGTCAGTAAGCCTTTAAATAAGCTGACTGTCTACCCCTCAGAAGTAAGCCCCACCCCTTTAAAATTAAGTGTCTTGAGTATGACTATACTGGTGAGACTCCAGTCTTGAAACTTTAGGGAGATTTACAACTGGTTGATCATACTTAGGTAAAGATTTCTGATTTTAACCTCACTGTCTATGATCGTAAGTATTATCTACTGGAAAATACCATTATTATAAAATATCAACACAGCTTGCATGAGAATCGGCTTGTATTAACAGCTATATGTCTAGTAGTCTTCGTGTAAGCCCTGATTATAAATACCTGAAAATGTTAAATATTGTAATACAATGTTTTTCACTTTATCTCAACAGTCATTTTCATGGGAGTAAAATTAATGGAAAAAATTGAAGTTATTTTCTCTGCGTTGCTTAGTTGTGTGGCACAAAACAAGGATTATGGGACCCCCATTAAGAATCGCACTCACTTTCAACAGTCTGCAACTCTACATTTCTAACCATTATACCACAAGAGTTTTCTAATAATTGTTTATTAAACTGAGCTTAGGTGTGGTGTAAGATCAGAAGTATGGAGTATTCAATGTGAATAGAACTTACTAACAATGGTCTGCTGATCTAGCTTATTATCAGAATGATTTGAAGTTCTTGGCAAACCTGGCCAGTATTAACAAAGATATGACTAGTTTCCTCATCTTTCGCAAGAACTGACATATCTTATGACATCCTTGCAGGAAAATTGAATGGATTGAAGACGTCTATTAAACAAACATCCCTACTGAGATACCTAGTACGCATTCCTCAGTTTTTTTTCTCCGTCCGCTATATTTCCTTTAAAAGAAAAGCTAGATATTGACCTAAAAGAAAGAACATCATAAAACGAAATAAAAATAAAAACAGAAATACAATAACTTAAAAAATAAGTAGTAAAAAATATATGATATGAACGGCAGACATATAATTAAAAAAAAGTGGGGTGGATTAGCAAACATTTGTATCAATTAAGTCGATTAATTTGTACCATTCATTGACTGGACAAGGGTGAAACCAAAATAAAAGAATTCATGGAGACGGAAATTGTTACTGATGTAGAAGACAACACAGGTTAATGATAATACAATCTGGGTATATGTAAAAACAAAAGAAGGGAAAGTATTCTATGAAAGATGGATAACATAGAATTTTGAAGAGAAAAGAGACGTGAAAACTAATATTTACATAAGCTGCGTATCTATATATTCGTTCCATTTATCGGCAAATGATTTTAATTTTGGGAAAATATAAGGGAATGTTCCAACATTCTATGAAGTTGTCATGGCAATGTAATCAGGAATAACTATTCTTATGGAACTTTAAAATATGGAAAACGAAAAACAACCAAAATTTGCTATCCACCATTATTTACGCTATGATATAATAAAAGGATTTAAACATATTATCTTATTATGTTAAGATAATGATTTTTTTAGCAATAAATTTTAATTACCTTAAACGGCAGCGTAAAAGTTGACTTTAAAAGCCTTAAGAAATCTCTACAAATCGAAATATCGACTTATACAGCAGGGTTAAAAACCATCCTTCTACCACAGATTTGTCAAGCAGTGAAAATTTACTCCAACCAATTGATATACACCACTTACCGTAACTCAAGCACAACCAACTTAAATTCGTGTTTGGGGAATATATTTAGCTAATTAACACAGAGATGAAATTATAGAACTGCTATAGAAATTATGTTTTTTTTTATTATTTATGTCATATAACACGCCGTTTCAAACAACTGATAAACTGACTGTAAACACAAACTGGAAAGTCACAGCACACTGACGTATGGTCAAACAACTATAGTATTTTGTCTACCATTGTAATTTCGTGATAACTTGCTGGATTATTAACTCATATGAATATAAAAACTTAGGTGAACGGTTTTAATGTTTTATATATTCTACCAGTAGCCTACTTGTATCTTTTGGAGTCGGTTTGTAGATCACTTATTGTTGCGTGCCACAACCATAATTCAATGATATCAATGATAACTGTAATACATGCAAATACAGGGAAATACAATAGCCAGACTCAAATACACAGGCGACTCCGTTGTTCAGTTACGAACGCATTTATTAACTTCTGACTTTGGTTCTTCGACATGAGGAGAGAGACAAACCTTAAAAAGCTTTCGTAATCATACTATGCTAACAACACCCCAAAACGTTCGGCACATCTCGTGGTCCAATCTCAATTTCTCAATACCATGGTCGGACAAAAAACTTCTCAACATCATTGTCGGACCCATCTTGTCAACGTCATGGTCGGACCCCAACTTTTCACCTTCATGGTCGGACCCCAACTTCAATTGTCGGTCTCAATTTCAGACAACCCAACTGTCTGCCTACATAGTCCACAGTCAATTCCCAACTCTCATGTTTTTCAAAATCTTCAAATTCTCAGGACCATCGCTTCCGGGCATGACGTCATTCACACTCCAGCCACATTTTCTTATCTTGGGTTTATTATGACATTTTTGATTGTCATATCCTTTGCGATCGAGCGTAAACTGTAGCCAATGCTATGCACCTGAACTAAGAGCCGAAGAGTTCAAAGCCCAACCAAACTGAATGATAAAATATAATCAACGAAAACTATTAATATATAAAAAAAAATATTCCGTAATTATATAATATTATAGGTCTTACCCACAATTTTGTGATAAAAAATTAATGTCGACTTATATACCAGATCGATTCGTACGTTGCAATTTTTGTTAAATGCTATTTGAAAATTCATGAATGGTGGGTATGATTTTTTTTTAATATACGTGTTAAAACTTATGTCAAATTAGGCGGAATGTAGTTTTGTTTTAGTATTAATGTTTCCAGAAAATGTAGATTGCGGCCAGTATGTTGTACTGCAATATTGTTGTGAGTTCGAACTCTAGTCACGGTATTATGTTCACTTTCAGACTTTTCCCCAGCTATGTCTTAAATTGTACCACTACCACTACCGTCCTTCTACAGTGATAGCTTTGACATTGAATAACCCACAAAGTTTGATATGCTATTAAAACAAAGAACCATAACCATACCAGAATGTGCCACATGTTATAAAATATGGGTCGTTTTTTTGTTGTTGTTTTTTTTTACTGGTTAATACAAAACGGTAATTTACACAAAAACGACACATAAAAGCATCCAAAAACCTAAACATTTTCAAATTAGTGTAAATATGTGTGATGCAAGGGTAACAGGGGGTTGCGTAAGGAATCAAACAAAAGGAAAAAAATAAAGAATTAGAATATTCTTGAGAATTTAAATGCTAAGTGGAAATTCTCACCAGGTAAAATTCTTGACTCATATTAGTCAAAGTTCTCTTAAAATTAATGACGGAAAACTCATTTACAACAAGAAAAAAGGACTTCAAGCAAAGGCAATCATCCTTTTTATGGCAAAACATCATCTCTCCAAGAAAATGCAAGTAAAAAAATCATAGATTTAATAATTTGAACTGCATGTCAGTACAACTAGGTTTATTTCAAGCTGAGAGGTTAATGAATCACGTTCATAGTACGTTCATATTTAAATTTGTCGACAAGTTGCGATTTAATTCCGTTTTCATTTTTGCACACAGTCCTATCGAAATTGAATAATTTCAAACATTTATTTGACCCTTACAGTGGACCCCAACAGGAACCACTACTACACGAGGTAATAGTTAACCTGGGAGTAATGATAATGAAGAAGTAATCCACAACCCCAAGAGTTTCATAATCTGAATTTCACCATTTAATTTTTTAGAGTGGTATCCAGGATAGAAGGTGTTGTGTTCTGCTTAGAGAACGTTTGTTGTTGTAGTAATAAAAAGACAAACTATGATATGTGAGGAAATAGTGTTATATTTACAGAAAGAGTATTTACAAGAGAGAGAGACTGTTAGTAACAAGAACATAGGATTAGTGGATAGAATAAGTATATAGTTCAACAATGGTATTGGCTTCTTGTATAAGGAACGGCTCTTCACCTTCTAGCCTCTTAGGCAGTTGGCATTAGTAGCTACTGCCATATATGGCAGATTGACCAGCTCATTGTGTCGAAAAGGTAGGTGATGCCCAACACAAGGTAAGTTTGGTTTAAATTCAATGAGATAAGGTAGAATCGAATTGTTTTTCTTTATGACTACTACATATATCTGCTTCTTACATATTAAGTAAAAAGCACCTGCAGTCATAATTTACACTTATATGGCATCAAGTATACCAATGAAATAATTTTCCAACTGATCCCTATTATTGGACCCTAAAAATACTACCACTTCTTTGAATCAGAGCAGAGCTGGGAATAAAGGCAATGAAGAGTTATTACACACTCAAAATATATCCATAACTGAAGCCTCATCATCAAATGCAATTTAGCATCATGTCCAGGACACTATTTTTTGTGAAGGTGGCCCTTACCTCACTGCAGGGGATACAATCAGCAGATTCTAAGCCCCACAAACAGAGCGTATAAAAATTAGGTCATGAGATTAAAAAAAACTTTCACCGCATGTAAGATAAAATGGCATTCCTTATTTTATTCATTTATTTATTAATTTTTAAAAGTTTTTAACACATTGTCGATTTCAGAATAAATTAAAACGAAAAACGTAGGAAAATATTAGGACCTCGCCTGTGAAATGAAGAAGCTAAGAAATATATTCATTGTATACGTACCTCCAATTACTCACTAAGAACTGTACCACAGATATTAGACACCTGATTGCAATAAGTAGAATTTCGCAAGTGTTGAGTTTGTCCAGAGAACCACGTGTCGTGCTCTGCGTGGATACTGTGGATAATGAGGAAAATTTGTGGAAAGTTTTTGTCACTCAATCCTACGCTGCATAGACCAGACATCTCATGGGAACATCGAATTGCATGTAATACAACTACCAATGAAACCAAATCTGACATTAAGAAATAGAGAAAAATGAACTGCAAGACCTGTGTCAGAATATGGTAGAGTAACGATGAAAGAAAGCAGTAAATTGGAAAGATACCAGGGCATTATCTCGTTCATAATAATTAGTGTAGTTGAACGAGTGCCAAAAATTGTTGTGTCGAAATTAGCTAAATGAGAAACTCAAAGGATATAGACTGTCAAAAACTGGTCATCAACGGTGTCTATCGGGATCGCCAATGGTCCGGGAGACTTGGGTTCAATCCCAAATCGCGTCATACGAAAGACTTTAAAAATGGTACTTGATACCTACTTGCTTAACACTCAGCAATATAAGGCACGTATCAAGGATAAAGTGGAGCAATTCAGGGAAAGTAGTTGCACCTTCCCCTACACTTCGGTGTAGTAGCTACTGAAAAGAGAGCCTTCGAGTCACCCTCGACTACGGAGTGTGAAACTTCCAATACATAGTAAAATAAAATATGTTTATTTCTATTAGTATAATAGTGTTATCAATAAACCGAAAATGATAATGACAATAGTAAACCTTTCATGACTAGAAAACAATTTTTATATATTTCTGAAGCTGTACACCGACGGAATAATGCCAGGAGCCGCTACTGCTATGAAAAGTTCGAGTGATTTTTTAGAGTCTTGCTGTGGCCAATTCTAAAACAAAATTCTCTGAGATTTTGAGATGCATATCGATCACCTAATCATGGCTCGGCCACCTGACTTAGTGATAGTTAACAAAAAATAGAACCTGCAAAATAGTGAACTTTGAGGTCTCGACGAACCACAGAGTAAAATTAGAAGAAAGCGAAAAGAGAAATAAGTATCTAGACCGTACTAGAGAACAAAATTCTATGGAAGGTGACTGTGATATCAATTGTAACTGGTGCACTTGGAACAATCCCAAATGCTTGGTTAAAGGACTGGAAGACTTAGAAGTAAGAGGAAAAATGGAGGCCATCCAGACTACAGGCTAATTAAGATCGGCCGTAATACTAAGAAGAGTCCCGGAGACTTAAGGATACTTGCTGTCACTCAAATCTATCAACTAATTCTGGTGGGAAAAACTCTCAAAGGAGTCAAATAATAATAACCCAATGTATTATCAATCGATAAAATCAACATCATTATTTAAACCATTCCAAAAGCCTGTGAAAGCTTCCGTACTGTGGGGACTTTTGCGATGATTTTATCTGTAGATAAATTCCCAGTTTATTACTGGTGTGTAAGCACAATTATAGTAGACAACAACTGCAATATCAATTGAATTAATTCAAGTATAAACAGGAAAACCAACGAGAAAAAAAATCTTGAAACAAAATAAGAAAAAAAAAAGCTTTATGTATACTTCAAGCGACAAATTAAAAAAATTGCACTTTAGATGAGTGTGGTTTCTTTGTTTAATGGCATATCAACCTTTGTAGGTTATTTAAAGACATCCTTCTAGAAAAACAGTGGTGATACTATTTAACCCATACCTGGGAGGATAAGGGTGTTTATACTGTTCCCAAGGGTATTTGTCTGAAAGTTAACATAGAAGCACGAATGGAGTTCACTCACTTTCTACGATTCCGCAGTCAATCGCTTTAACCATTATACCACGAGGACACCGCTCCAGTTGGGCAAAACTAAGAATAGGACACCTCAAGAAAGAAACTGAATATCAATTAACAGCATTACAAAATAATTCCATAATCACTAATTATATCAAAGAAGAATTTGATAATTCACAAAACAGCAGCGAGTGTGAGAGATGAAACAGTTAATCACATAAAAGAAAATTGACACAAATATGAAATCAACAGTAAACGTGAATTTGTGGAAAAAACAGACAAATTTAATATCAAACTCCGCTGAAAATGGCTAAAGCCACAAAGCAGAATCTGCCCTAAAAAAATCCTAAAATTATCCGCGATTTTGAGACATAAATTTGACTCGGAGAGTAAACATTATGTTATTAAAGAAGAAGAAAAGGACGCTATCTTCTATATTTTTTCACCCCAGTAGATCATAGAAGTAAAATAAAGGAAGCCTATAGCAAGACAAATACTATGATCTTGCCAGAAAGCTAAAAAAATCTGTAGAACGGGAGCAGTAATTTTAGTGAAGACGTTTGGAACAGTTCAAGAAGGTCTGGAATAGATACTGCTGTAATCGGAGTTAAGAAGAATAGAGATCATCCAATAAATAGCACTTTCCAGATCAGCAAATTACAAGATGAGTCCTGGAGAACAGGGGTGATTTTCTGTCCTTCAAACTTCACGGAAAAACCATCAGTTAAAACTGATGTGAAAAACTTGCGAGATGTGAAATAATAATATCAACATATTTTACAACTTTACAAGCATTCGTTCATCAAGCAAAACAGATTTTTTAAAATCCATTTTTAGGCTGAGAACTTTAAGATATTCATAAAAATCGCCAGGAAAATGGATCTCAAAAAGTAAAGAATTGCAACTATCAATAAAAACATCTGAATATGCAAGACATAATGATGGATTTGATAAAACCATAAAATGTGCCTTCTAGATAGAATGCGAAGATTTTACAAAGAAAGAAATGAATAAAAAACAAATAAATGGGAAAGAATTAAATATAATAAATGTAATTATAGCGAAAAAGCAGGCACTACTATCCTTGTTAGATTTCACTAAAGGAAAATTGAAGCAGAAATTTCAGAAAATACTCTTGTCTTAAAAATGTTGCAATATCTCCAAGTTGAACAAGTTAATATACCTAATCGGAAAGGTAATTATTGAAAATAATGATGCTCGTAAAAAAAACAAATGACACAGAGAAAAAACGAAGGTGAATAATGAGGTTGGGAAACGAGCTGAGAGAAACAAATAAATCATACAAAGAGGAAAAAGTAGGGAAAATTGGATAATGTTGATAAAAACGCGTGCAGAATATTCAACATACGTCACGAGATCGAATCTATTAATCATCTGATGCAAGATGATTTGCCAGGGATTAACGTTACGATTTCAACAGAACTTACAAAGGTAACGGCTGACATACTATATTTTAGCAAAAAAGGTAAGTGGTAATCGTTGGAATGAAGCAGTGAGAAGCAGAAAAAACATTGTCATGAAAGTCTGGTAGGGAATGGGGATCCACTTAACAACAACAACAACCATTTCTTTGTGTTGCATATTGACCCCGGCCGAGCTGTCAAAATAGGAAATGCACCTGTTTAAATAACAGGTGCATCCGGTCGAAGGTACCAAGGGGATACCTTGACTGTCGACAGGTTGAATTGAGTGGACGTAAAACAATAATATAACTCGGTGCACAGGAAGTTCGAATCAGTTGGAGATAAAATGCTGTAGAGAGAACCAGCAACCAGCAGAGGGGGTCCTCAGGACACCCGAATGATCAATTGCCGTTGGTGTTCAGATCAGTCGGAGAGAAGATGCTGGAATGAGTAAGTAACCCTTTCGAACCCTTTCAAATAAAGTGAGAGATATTTTTCTAACGAACTGAGTCCGCTCGTCTTTATTGTGTCGTTATGTTTCTGCACGCATATATGTATGTATAGTCTTCATGGTTGTGACTATACAACATTTGAACATGGTTTGTCTTTACGAAACACTCCGTATGAGCAGAATGCAACAAAGCAAAGTCAATATCAAGCGGAGTTTAACAGGTTTGAATTCAGAGTTTTTCTTCTCCTAGCCTGGTTACCTAACCAAGACAAAAGAACCAAGTCTGCCCTCCGATTTATTCATAGCAGGAAGGACAATAATTTTATTCTTACCTTTCCCCATTAGTGCCACGCGTAATGTTGTCAGTCTCGGCCAAGATATGACCTCACATCGCCATGTCCATCTTCTATGACGATAACCATTACACCACGGGCAACTGCATTCCCTTATTATTTGATTTACATAAAAGATACTTCCAGATTTCATACAATCAACCAAAAACAAGAGAGTTACAAGTTATTTTTAGCCATGATTATGAGGTTTAAGTTTTCACATTTGAATAAACTTGCTTGTTTAAGGGAAACATTTTCATCTTTCATTGATGGCATCTGGTTCTTCAGCACTAAAGATCCTAAAGTGACTAACCAGTTTCTAAGTTATTACCATTTGACTAACACCTCACTTTTTTCCCGGCTCTGATTATCACAACTGGAATTGCTCGTAAGAAATTAATTTCTAATAGCATATTTACATCTCACCTTCCAGAACACAAAAGTCAGTGTTTACATACTCAGACATAGAAATTACCATCGATATAAACACAGTTTCACCTGCCTGCAAATTGAAGAAAAAAAAATCGGATATTTAAACAACTGAACGGGATGTAAGAAAGGAAGGCATAAAGACGGGAAAATGAAGAAAGCTTATGTAAAAACATGACTGTAAGTTCATTGGGCCATACATCATTTGTTATTAGATACGAGCATATATATATATATATATATATATATATATATCATCATGTCACGCCATCAGCACGGATATCCCTGTTCGTTTCTCACCACCCCTTCCGATCGTCCATTGCTTCCGGCAGGTCTTCTGGGGCTAATGCGGTACACCTGCTACAATGTCCAAGTAGTCTGTGTCTCCATCCGGAGAACAGACTTTTACTTTGGTGTTTCTATAGAGCATCATTATGGCTGCGACGATTTCTTTTGGGAGGCCATAGGAAAGTAGAATTTGCTACTTCTTTCCTTTGTGAATGAAGTCAAAGACCAGGATAAAGTCGACAAATAATATTGTTGCCAGTAGGTTTTTTTCACGTACAGCTTCAAGAATTCGACGGATAGTCAAAATTTTTGACGTCGTGGATCTCTTTCTCCGGAAGCCATTTTGGTTCTTCTTAAGTAGGTTCTCAGTTTTGGGTACTATGCGGTTGCATAATAGGGCATTGTATATTTTGGCCACTATGATTGTAAGTGCTATACCTCGGTAGTTCTAGGTAACCCTTTTTAAGGAAGAGGAGGATGCATCCCTTCATCCATCTGTCTCTAGGGTTTACTATATACGGCATTACAGTGTCGGTGCAGTATGTCATCGAATTGTCTGGTCTTCCATACTTCTGGGGGTAATTTATCGAGCCCTGCTCCTTATCTATTTTTATTTTTCTCAGTAGGGAGTCGAGTTCTTCTTGATTAAACGGTCCTTGTCTGATGACTATTTTCTTCCAGATAATTCTCGTGATTGGTTCATGTGTTACTTTCGGATGGTTTCCAAGTAAATTCTCAAAATGCTGTTTCCACAAGTGTATTCCTTCTTGTTGTCCTGTAGATTTCACTTTAGCTTTCGCAGTGCTCTCCCTTCTGCTCATCACGTTTATCGTTTGCTATGCTATCCTAGATTGTCTATCTTCAACCGAGTCTCTTATATGATTGACCTATAAGGATGTTAAGAAGCATGAAAAAAATACTTCATTGAATTTTTTTAAAAGTTGTTGTGGACATTAACTAAGTTACAAACGTAATAATGAAAAACGGAGGAAAGAATAAAACAATATTATTTTTGTTTTCGAAAGCCATGGGAAGCAGCATGGTGGACGTAGAGCAAGCGAATAAACCTTCTGACGTCTCAACGCAATGCTTAACCTGGTTCTAGGCCAGGATCGATAAGTTCGATCGGGGAACTACTGCTACTCATCTATAAGTGTGGCTTCTTTAGATGAGAATAAAAACAGTTATCAAAAGATAACCATGACCTACCCTCAAACCACGTCCAAACCGCATCGCTCTTCGCGCGGGTAAAAAAGGGGCGCGTCCTGCTGAGGTTGAAGCCCTGGCCTCATTTTTCGAAAAATCAGCTACAGAGCTCAAACAGAATTTAATAAAATGCAAACGAATAATATATATATATGTATAATTTAGAAATCTTGCAGTACAAATGAAAAATATACTATATAATTCTTAATACCTGTTAAATATACTATATAATCATGAATATTGATAACATATTCGATGATCGGAGTTGAAACTCTTATTGAGAAAGTTTTAGTACATTTGATACAAATACTTTGTGCAATCACTTACTAAAAATTGTCAATTATGAATGATTCTGTTTTTTTATTAATACTGTATAAACCTTTTAATGCCTAATCCATCATTATAGAAAGACAGTAGTAGTGGCATTTAAATCACAGCTTGAGCAATTAGGGGGTTCATAGCTTCGTCAGGGATATTATTCCGAAATTGAATGTGATATCTCGACTGGTATTCGAGCTCACTTACTACAATCTTGCAGTCCTATACGTTAGCCACTATCCCTTGTGAAATTCCCAAATGATTATGGGATGAAGCAGTGATTTTTTGTTCATAGATATTCCTCTAAAGATGCCTATTAAAATTATCAAATTTTATTTGTTTTCTGTTTGCTGGGTTTCATGACATATCAACCTTCGTGGGTTATTTAAAGTCAAAGTCATCCATGTTGAGGAATAGTTGCCGTGCTATTCAACACATAGCGTTGTTGATAAAACAGTTCACATCGTTCTCAAGGGAGTTAGTCAGAAAAGGAACGTAACAGTGCGGCTGAGTTTCGAAGTTATCACCGTGTGACATTTCAACACGTTAATCATTACATTACTACTCAACGGGAACGTCCCTTTTTTTAAAAATCATAAATAAATACGAAATGAATATTTATCTAAGTGTATTTACTGTATGATTTCCTCTTTAGAATAAACTATAATCATTTTTATAACCAATACCAGTCATACCCCCAAATATTGGCCAAAAGCCTATGTGTTGACCCTCTTTCTATCTTTCCCACTCTCTCGGATGCGCAGGTTTAATATATTCTTCGTTTATTGAGTTGGAGTCACCTTCTCAGTCAGTATTGTTTACAGGGATTAACGGAACTAATGAAATCAATGCTAGATATATTGGTCACGTCTTTCAGTGGGTTTCGGTATTTGTTGTGTAATCACCGAAGAAAAGAAGAGAACTTTCCTTTGAGATTCTAGCCGTGGTATTTTAAAATCTGTGATCGAAATTAAAGAGGAGAGTTTTACTCGTCGGAAGAATTAAGAATACAAGTGATCAACTTAAAAGCAGAATCTAATTCTGGTCAAGAAAATATATACACAAAGTTCAAAGTCGATAATGCATTACCACTAGCAATGACAAGAGACAGTTAATTGAAATCAAACGATGACTTCGGCAAATTTCTTCCTTTGATTAGCGCAACAGAGAATTCTAACAAAGTTCTTCTTCAACCATTTTGTGTCAACTCCAGAGAGAACCACATTAAATAAATATATACGCCAAAAATCAATCAACACAAATCTGAGGAATCTAACTAGGTTCTATGGAATATACACAAAACCCGATCTGAATCAGAAGGCTATTTATATGATAAACTTTGAGCTGAAATGATTTCTAGTTCGGAAGAATAAGAAGATAAAATATATATGAAAAAGAATATATGTGAAACAGAAGAAACAGTAATCACCTGATATATGAAAAGAATAGAATAAGAAATTTCCCAGGTATAAATCTTGACTTTCCATTAAAGCAGATTTCGTGAATTTGTGAATGCATTCCGAGAAATTCCCATACGCACATCTTGTTTATATGTATATACTTAAAATAAGTAGGTACGTGTATTTACGAATCCCTCTGAACGATCAGGATATAACGTCATTTTTATGTGGGCTTCAACAGGTTTGCATTCAGCGTTTTCATTCTCGTAGATTGGTTGCCATGGCCATTGATAGAACACAGTATGCCCTACAATTTGATTGTTTGTTTTGTTTTATTTACGACGTATCAACTTCTATGGTTTATCAAATACCGATAAAATTTTGAGGATGAATTGATATGAATGTAATTTGCATTATTTGAATTGAACTTTTATCATTAAATGTTTTCAGACTGCTATCTTTATCTTTATTATTATTTCCACAACGTTTTGGGAGATATTTCCTCCGGCCCTCTTCCGGGGTTTGTCGAACTCGGGAACATACAGGGAACTTCGAACAAGGTCCTTTATTGAATCCACGGGGGTCGCCTGTTCTGATTTCGTTAGCGATAACGGTTATAGGTGTTTGTTCCTTAAGCTTCTAAGGAGACAATCATATAGTGGTTGCAAGGTCAATCCTGACGACAGGTGAGTAACAATACAGAATTACTTAACACTCATACCCGTTCATGCTATTGGTATTATAAAATTTGTCTATGGATGGCTAGTTTCTGGATACTTTATCAAAATATGTTTAACAAATAATACTCTTTAACATGCTCGGCATTTTTGTTGAACTTCCTTTGTTAGTAAGAATGAACGTGTTTTACTCGTGTGGCCTATTCGCAAACAGGTCATTACGACCTCTTCTTTCCGAGATTTTCTGGATGATGGATTACAGACTTCTCTTTTGGGTTGGATTAATTAGAGTTTAATATCTGGATGATCATCCCAGTGTTCTTGCCACTTTTTGAAAATGTATTTCTTTACTTCCTGCTTAAGGTCTGTACATGGGATCATGATTTCTGTATCGACATTCATATCTAAGGCTAATTTGGCTACCAGATCTGCTTTACAGTTTCCTTTCATTTCAGCGCGACTAGGGATCCAACATAATATTATACTTCTTTTTTCTTCATTATGTTTATTTTTCGTAGTATTTTTATGATTATTGGGTAATTGGATTTATTCCCCTACAAAGATAATAGGGTGAAGAGTGTGTCTGAAAAGATTAGAATGTTCTTTTGTTTCCTCTCTGAAATTATATCTAGTGTTCAATTGGATATGCTTCTGCAGTGAAAATCGAACTTCCTTTTGGGAGGCGTTTCTTTTTGATGGATTTTTTGCTTACTGCTGCACATCCTATTTTGTCTGAAACTTTTGATCCATCCGTAGAGATTTTTGTGTAGATGTGGAATTTTTTTCCTGTATTTCTTGGAATATGTCCATAAAAGTGAGAGAGTGGGTTTTCTCTTAGCAAAGCTATGCATTTCAAGAATGATTTTAAAATATTTAGTTGACCTTGTTGGAATACCGGATACCATTGTTTCTTAAATATTTGGTTGTGTAGAACTTAATAGTTCGGCGATGGAGGTTGGATAATTGGATTGATACTTTTCCGAAGGGTGTTAGCGATATGAGAAATGCAAACAGCTTCACCCTGGTTTTGAACCCGGGACACCGTGTTCTTTTTTTTATGACATTAACCGTTGCATCCCAAGCAACTCCAAGTATGTCTATTTTTAATACACATTTTAATGCTGCTTTGGGCATTTTTATTCATATAATGCGTATAAATTAACTCAAATGTAAAGTTACGAAGACATTATAGCATATAATGGATCATATTATCTTAAGTATTTTAATATCACAGTCAGTTGGGCTAATATGATGCGAGTATCCACTGCTGAGTAATAAGATGCCCGTCACCGACAAAAAGGGGTGTTCTGGTACGACACTAAGCTGATGATGCTTTTCAAGTTTTTAAGATCCCTTAATTATGGACTATTCTTTCATTGTCATTTCTTCCAGTTCCACTTTCACCGAAATGGTATTATCTCTTATGGTCACATCTGTGGATCAAATAGACCGATTTGAAAATTATTAGAATCTAATTGTAATACTTGGTACTATATAAAGTAAGTTGGCGACTGTTGTCGAGAGTGACCCGAAGCCTCCCTTTTCAATAGCTACAACACGAATGTGTTGTAGAGTGAAGTACTCCTTTCCCTGGATTGCTCCACTTTACCCTTGATCCATACAGGACAACGCCAAAAGAACTAATCATATCAAAGCGAGGATAGACAAGACTCAACAAGATAGTTAATGTAGACTATGCGGTGACAGAGACGAAACGATCGTTATAAGCGAATGCCGCAAATTAGCACAGAGGGTGTATAAGGCGAGACACGACTGGGTCGGCAAGGTAATCCACTGGGAAATGTGCAAGAAATTCAGATTTGATCATACTAACAAATGGTATATTTTACAACCCAGCACCTATCCTACAAAATGACACACTCCTATGGGACATTAACATAGACACGTATCATCTAATCTCGGCCAAAAGACCAGACCTTATAATAATTAACTAAGAAAAAAGAGAATTAGTAAAATTGACGACTTTACTGTCCCAGCTGATCACCTAATAAAACTGAAAGAATATGAAAAAAAGGATAAGTACCTCGAACTTGCTAGAGAATTGAAAAAGATGTGGAACATGAAAGTGACGATTGTACCAATTGTGATTGGTGCTTTGGCACAGTAAATAAAGAATTATCAAAAGGCCTGGAGGACATGGGAGTTGGTGGACGGGTAGAGACTATCCCGATGACAGCATTATTGAGAAGAGCTAGAATACTGAGAATAGTCCTGGAGACTTGAGGAGACTTGCTATCACTCAAACTCCAGTGAAAACCATCAGCTAATATTGATGTGAAAAACTCTTAGAGAGTAAATAAAAATAATACTATTGTAGTAATAAACAATTATACTATTATCTAAAATAGTAATAAGCTATTAAACTTTAGACCATATGTGTATGAATTATTAGTGTTATATAGGGATACTTTAAAACATATGTGTATGGACATTATTTGTATTTGATAGTAATCGCTTATATCTTATAACTGTGTGTTTGACCAATCGGCTGGAGGTGTAGAATACACCGACTGCACCTCTGTAGAGGGGTAATACCCCCAATGAATGTCCTGGATTTGTCACTAAACAATCTCATGGTGAGGTTCCAATGATGCTGGAACTTTGGGGATCGTGGAGTACGCCTTCAATGGAATTGCTCCCATATCAACTCTGACCCGGAATGGTATCACTTGATAGGGTCCTAATTATGGGTTAAATAGAACTAACTGCATACTTATGCTAAACTGAATTGTTTGAATTAGAACTGTTTGACTAAATGGGATAGCTTGAAATAGAAATGTTTTTATCAATCAAACTGAACTTACTCTTAAACTGCGTGCTTATGCTAAACTGAATTGTTTGAAACGGAAATGTTTTTTGACATTGAAACTGTACTAACTGAATTGTTTAATATAGAAATGGATTGGTATCTAACTGTTTGAAAACAAAATATGTACTTACGAGGATCATTAAATAAGTTTCCAGACTTTTTCGTATTGAAAATTTTATTGATAGTACACACATGAAACTTTAGTTCCCTTAGAAGTAATCTCCTCCGGGTGCAATGCACTTGTTGTACCGTTCTAACAACATCTGGAATGCCCCATCGAAGTCCTCTTCTGTGAGCGTGTCAATGAACTTCGTCACAGCCTCTTTCATCTCCTCAATGTCTCATAACGACAGCCTGTGAGCTTAGAGAATAAGCAAAAGTCACATGGAGCAAGGTGTGGACTATAGGGAGGCTGAGGAACTGTTTTGATGTCCAACTTGGTGAAATAGTCAGTGATAAGGGTGTAGTTATGGACTGGTGTATTGTCCTGATGTAAATGCCACTGACCCGATTTGAAGAGTACTGGCCTCTTCATTGGAGCCTCTTCCTGAACTCCCTTAAACCTAAATATAGTAACCCTAACCTTAAACCTTTGGTCAATCAACTCTGGTGTATTGACTTCCTTACTCCTCCCACACCTCTCATCATCCCTCACAGACTCCCTGCCTTCCTTGAATCTCTTTTGCCCCCTCAAAAACTGATACTCGGTTCATGCAAGATGGTCGAAAAGCAGTCTGAAGTATTCCATAAGTTTCTCTGGCATTTCTTCCAAGTTTAAAACATAATTTTATTGCATATCATTCTTCTAAAGTGTCCTCACGTCCAGATTGCATTTTTGAAATTCACCAGCCGTGACAATCAGGCTTTAAACAGGTGTATTCCAATTGCTGCTGTAGCCATTCATTTAAACCTGAAATCATAAAAATTGGTCAGTCATCTCGGCATATGTATAGCAATAACATACTGAATTTTCAAGAGCTTACGACAATTTTAAATGCCCACAGGAAAAAATTCTGGAGACTTATCGTATGCACCTCGTATACTAAACTGAATTAGCTGAATTAGAACTGCTTCAATAAACTGTATCGCTTGAAATAGAAATGCTTTTGACAATTAAACTGTCAACTCATGCTAAACTGAATTGTTTGAAATAGAACAGATTATTTGTATGAAAATGAATTTGGCGTTAAATAACCTACAAAGGTTGATATGCCATAAAACCCAAACAACCAAACAACTAATAACTGTGCTAAAATCAACTCTTAAAAATAACTTCATAAAATATATCGTACAATGAATGCTTCTCTCTATGTATAAAATACACTTCCATTGGTTGACATACTGTCAAAATCAATTAATAATTCATTAAAAAATTTAAATAATTGAAGGGATTGTTTTAAAAAGCTTTAATAGAGGTAAAAATAATTGTAATTAGGACAGATATTCTTTTAACGATTCTAATGATTTGAATTAACATAAATAGATGTCATGATATTTAAAAAACAAAATGTCAAATTCTGTTCAAACATTCCGCTTTGAAATTTTTTAAAATTTAGAATTATTATCTCCCAGACTGTTTGAATCAACACAAATAAAGGTATATTTTTACACAAACAATATTTATTTTTATCCTCACCGAATAATTCAAGAATTCTTACTTAGAATATTCGGATTATTGACCATATCTTTTTTATACTCACAATATTTTAACTTATAAGTCCTACGATCTTCATCTGCTGTTTCATATCAAACTCTGAAGTCAATACAGAATCTCGAATTGAACCCTTTTTTTAACTATTGGGGGATGATTGTTCCAATTCTGTTAAAATGACCAGAAAGAAGTGTTTAGATATCGTAAGTATTTTTTATTTTTATTTTTGTTATTCCTACCTGTTGTTGGAATTGAGCATGCGACCTCCAGATGATTTCCCTCAGAAGCACATTCCAAACAAATACCTTATTCACTGCGCCATGTATCCTTGGTAGATCCCCGAATTCAACATGAAACACCTGAAGAAGGCCGAAGAACATATCGATTGGAACGTCATAAGTATAACAATAAAGGTGAGGTCAATAGTCAGAATATTCTAGGTAATAACAATTATGAAGGTTTATCTTAGAAATTTAGGAAAGTAATGATACAAGAGGATAGAAAATGTATCTGATACTAAAAAAACTGTTTAGATTTGTTTGTTTGTTAGTTTGTTGCTTTCTTGTTACTGTTGCTGTTGATGTCATTGCTGTTGTTGTTGTTTTTGTTTATTTTGTTTTGTTTTGTTTTCCTCTTAAATTCATTACTTCCATTCACTGCTGGCTGATATAATTTCTTAGGGAACAGTAATCTCCGTAAACAATGTTTAAGTTTTATTTTTTTCTGTTTTTTCTTAAATAATTCTTGAGATATATGTTTTTTTTTAATTTTTCTTTCAATTTGAAAAAAAGCAAAGTGTAACATCGTTGACAAAACTGAATCACCTGAAAGCTCAAATACAATTTTCAGATCATTGAAAATTTAAAAAAATGTAAAAAAAAAAAAATACCAGAAGCAAAAAATATTTTGAGATAAAATAAGTTTCATTTATATAATGCTTTCTTAAAATAAAAATATTTTCCACATATATTTATTTATCGTTGATAAGTCTTTTTTTTTTTTAGGAAAAAAGCAAAATTAAATTTTCTGCTAGCATTTCCAAAAGACACGGTAGTCGTCAAAAAGATTAAATTTAACTGCTTTCAAAATATTGCAAAATACCTGATTCCATTTCCAGAAATAAATCCAAAGATATTAAATTGAAAAATCTTCAGTTTTATGCATTACATGGCAGTGTCGATTTGGCAACAGTTCTAAGATAATCACAGTTTTCGGAGTAAATTTATTTTTTATCATTTCCTATCAAATACAAACAATTTGCATTTTATTTACTCATTTCTTTTTTTTTTCTATTTCATATTCATTTTATTTATTTTTGCGCTATTTCAATACCGCATTTTCTCATCAGTTATTCGTATATTTTTGCATATAACAAAAACAAGAGAAAAAATTCTAATGGGTTTGATTTGCATCTATTATATAAACATTAATTTATATATATATATATATATATATATATATATATATATATATATATATATATATATATATATATATATATATAAACAATCACTCGCCACGCTTATGCAAACAATTAGAGAGGCCTTGAGCTCAGGCCACACACATGTTAGCAGTGTTGGGGATACACAGACCAGCTGGTGTAGTTTCTTTTGCCGGTTATTAACATAATTAACTTCGAAACTAGTGAAAATATTCTATAATGTTTAGAATAGATAAAACAATCCATATTTCAAAAGATAGAAGAAATTTTATTCTGTTATTTATTGATCCTTGACCGAGCTATCAATCAGAGATGCACATGTGTAAATAAGCGGAAGAAGAAGCAGAAACAACTGAGCATTATGAAAGAATATAGGCAGATGCCGGCGGCCGTTGAGTTAGTTGGACACAGAAAGGCCAGCCAGCTTGCAGACTGAGAACGTCCAGCGAGGGCTGTTGCCCTCAGCGACCCCCGGTTGAGCAACCCCTGCCAAGATGCGGAAAAAGTGCTAAGTGGGTTCTTGAGGATAACACAGCGTGCGTATGGCCGAGAGAAGTTGGGTCAATATAGCAGTCTCTCCACCCATCTCTCTCACACACCACAGAAACATCAACCCATTCGAGAATATAGTGTGAGAGATATATTTTTATTAAAAAGTGTGTTCGTTCGTTCATTGAAGTTCGTAAATAATGTTTCATTAAGTTTCCGCTTGTATTTGTATGTGGGTCTACAACAATTCTACTTCACGTCATCGAAGTATTCAGAAATTAAGTTTTTTTTTTGTTTTCATTGTTTTAATGGCATATCAACCTTTGTAGGTTATTTAATGCCAAAGCTATTCTCCTAGAAGAACAGTATTGGTGCTATTTAACCCATAGCTAGGAGGATAAGGGGGTTCAGACCTTTCCCAAGGGTATTTGCCCGAAAGTGAACGTAATAGCGCGACTGGAGTACGAACTCGCTTACTACGATTCCGCAGTCGATCGCTTTAACCATTACACGACGAGGACACCCCCAGAAATTAAGTGCTGCTCCCGCTACCATCACTTTGGTGATAAAAACAAGCCTCATTTTTGTGATAAAAGCAAAATAAATATTAATTTTGTTTAAATACTATACCGCTTTAATTTAAAAATTAACATACATTATTTTGATAATGTTCCTGGCAAGAACCGAAAGTACTCCGTATAACACAAATAGCTCCTTTGGAAAAATCATTAATAACTTTCAAGATTGTAACCTAAAAATAAGCAGCAAGACTCTCGAAAGAAAAAAAGAAAAAAATTCAAATATATAAGGATTTAATTTTATATAATCAAACCTGTTCATATAT
The DNA here is from genome assembly GCA_963585895.1 of Sepioteuthis lessoniana. NCBI lineage: Eukaryota > Metazoa > Mollusca > Cephalopoda > Myopsida > Loliginidae > Sepioteuthis > Sepioteuthis lessoniana. Next base: position 93,207,269 of record OY757911.1, on the reverse strand, counting down.
ATGTGTGTAATGGTTATCGTCGTGGGGAAATGGACACGGCGACAAGAGTTCAAATCCTGGACGAGACTGATTGCATTTCACACAGCTCTGATACCCTTGGGAAAGGTATGAATCTAATTATTCTCCCTCCAGCTATGGGCAAATAGTAGGGCAGAATACGTTCTTCAGCCTTGGTTAGACAACTAGTCTAGAAGAATGAAAACTCTGAATTCAAACCAGTTAAACTCTTAAAAATTGAACTTGTGTCATATCCTACCCGAGCGGAGGGGTTGGTATATATATATATATATATATATATATATATGGGGGGATTTTATATGAGTTTTCGATCACTTTTATCAGTTGTCTCAGAAGAATGATTCTCTTAGTCTTGAAATACAAAGTCAAAAAACAAATTCAATCAGTTTCAGAGACCACATCTGTTTCATGGTTATACATATTCACGTCAATGAAAAATGATTTGCTCTAAAATTACACCTGCTTTTTATAAATAAAAAAAAAGAATGAGATTTTTTTTTTTGGTTGTTAGTTTTTATTCATATTTACTGTCTGTAAATCCCTTTTATTCGAGAACCTTTGCATTGTGAATTGTAGTGTTTTTTTTTTAAATTCTATCCTTACTCTTACCTGACATACATATGCTTTCTTCTATTTTTTGCACATAGATTCGGTTTCTAAATTAGATACTCTTTTCTGCAGAATGTATTATAGCGTTTGCAAGAATACAATCCCCTTATTTTTCTGTGTCCTTGGCAGGGCGCTAAACTGCATCGGATGTTGAGATCACGGTCCAAAATCTGGGGAGAGGATAGTATATCTCCATTTTCATTACATTCAGGTTCACTTTGACCCAGTGTGGTAATACCTGTTACTTGGGTTAAATCGATATTTTCAAAATTTTTAGTATTTGATAGTAACAGTTAAAACCATATGAAAATTGTGTGAAAATTATCTTTATTACAAATTATTACTTAAAGTTACGGCTTTTTGTAAGAATTTTTATCATTATGGAGGCTCTTGCGGCCTAAGTGTTATCCTCATAGGAAGCAGACGTTACTACCCGAATTCAAATCCTGAACGACGTTTTTTGCATTTCAACTAGTGCTAATACTTTTGGGGAAAGTATGAATCCAACGATTCTCTCACTAGCTGTAGGTAAATAGTAAGTAAAAAGTAAAGTTGGTTACCTTAGTCGAGGGTGACTTTAGTCAAGGGTGACCTCAAGGCTCCCTTTCTGATAGCGACTACACCAAAGTGTAGGGGAGAGCGATACTCCTTTCCCTCAATTGTTCCACTTTACCCTTGATCCCTACTTTATATTGCTGAGAGTTAAGCAAGGAGGCACCAAGTACCATTTTTGAGTCTTTGGTATGATTCGACCTGGGATTGAACCCTGGTCCCCCAGACCATTGGCGAACACTCTACTCATTAGGCCAATGACTAGAGAGAAAATGTTATGAAACCAAAGAGAAGGAAAACTCCGTATCAAAGTAACACCTTTCGAGCAATCATCTTCACCAGACTATTCTTGCTCAAAACACTTCATATGTAAAACCCCTTGGACCATTCCAGGTTACGAAATGTCTTTTTATAATCAATATTCCGTAGTTATTTGAAACTGTGTTATCATCATCAAGTCGTGCTGACAGTACGCATGTCCGTGATCTCTCTCTCTCTCTCTCTCTCTCTCTCTCTCTCTCTCTCTCTCTCTCTCTCTCCTCCATCTGTCCCAATCATCTATCTCTCCTCGCATGTCATCCAAGCTACATCATTTGTCAACACTTATGTAAGTCCTTTCTGGTCGGCTAACAGTGGTGCATCCATAAGCTGGATTACATTAAGGAATGTCGTTTATTAGTTTGCCCTTGCTTCTCCAGCAAGTGCCTTGCATGTCTTGTTTGTCTTACGTGGATAATTAATGAGATGAGAAATAAGGGGCTGTACAGCTACTGTTTAACGGTGTGTTTCTCACGGGATTTGTTGAAAACGGCATGTCGTATTAATGTGTAGTTCAGATTTAGCTTCTTCTCTAAGTGTTTCGTAATTGTCTATGTGGTGCATGCCTAAATTAGTATTTACACATCCACTGATTGGAAGAAATCAAGTTTTATTTTATACATTGAAAACATATAAATGTATGTTAATTTTTTGTTGTTGATAAGAATGCCTGAAACCTTAGAACAATGCAAAGAAATTTTTTTTTTATTAAGATGGCTTTTCTATTAAAACAAGGAAAACAAATCAGGTCCATATTGCTATTAAATAGGAATAGTTGATCGTAAATTTATAATTTTTTTTTTTTTAGCTTCGTTGAATGCCGGCAGAAACATTTTTCATGTTCACTCGTCCAATATAAATGAGAATCATGGAGATATTCATTGTGCTTTTTTTTCTGCGAATCATCAAACTCACTACACCTAATTTTCGAATAGTGTCTAATATTACTGTATGAAAATCATATTCCATATAAAAAAAATAACAATGAAAGTTTTGGAATAACTATCACGAAAATATACGTGTAGGTGTTGAAGTAAAACTAGGTGAGTTCTCCTTCTCTCTCTCTCTCCTTCTCTCTCTCTCTCTCTCTCTCTTATTCTCTCTTTTTCTCTTTCCCTCCCTCAACTTCTCCCTCTTTATCTCTTTTTAACAATCAGTGCAGATAAGTTTTCGAGCAGACTTAATGCCAATTCAAAATTTGTATCTTTTTGAACATAAAGAGCAAAATGTCGACAATGATAAATATGGTAGCTGATTATTGAAATATAAGAGTGCAATTCAGATCCACTTTTTGTTTAATAACCAGAGGAAGTCTGAGCTTTTAAATGTAGCAGAATCTTTTTTTTAATTATTGACATGCTCTAATATATTAGTTTTACAAAATAATTTTATTTTGTAATTAACAGAACGACTCCCTCATTCTTCATCTTGAAAATCACTCTTACCGAACACAAAACATTTAGATATTTTAGATTATTTCTAACGAAACGACAATATTTTGTATCTTTTAATAGAATTAAATGCATCTTTTGAAATTCATTAGTTTGTTCAGTTTATTTTTTTTTTAACCATAATGATTTTCTGTTACGTTTATCAAGCCAAACAAAGAGTTTCATATTTGACGCCATAAAAGAATCACTTTTTCCTAAAAATCAACCAACGTTTTATAATGTCAAGTGTTATCATGGGGTTTTGGCTAATGGAGTTCTAGTGCTGCATTTCACCTTAATTAAAACCGTAAAAATCTCCGTAAATGTAACCAAGGTGACAATCTCTTCTACACCAACAACGTTCACTCTTTTTTTTTTGAGTAACTATTGTGACGTGAAATTGACTAAAATCCCAAAACGGGACTTTATTTTCGCACGTGTGAAGACGGGGCAGGTTGGCACTTGATCCCCTATAGAATAAGTCCTCGTTCAGAGTTTTTCTCTCGGGCATATAAGAACTGGCATATTATGTGAGGGATCAATTTAGGGCCAGACTAACCGCCGCTGGCAAGGGGTTCCAAATTTTCACACTATCCACACACCCACCTGGCCGCTTTCACTTCCTTCCCCAAGATAACGGAAGAATATGGACCTATAGGTTTTAGTCGTAATAATATTAATTTGTAGTAGTCGGCAACTCCGGTTTCCCGTGTGATATTGTTAAGGAATTAAGAGGACAATTCTAAGCAAGATAACATAAGGCGAATAGAAGCTGAAAGGGAAGCATGAAGTAACAACAGAGACCACGTGGTAAAATAAAAATACATGAATTCCTTTACTACAGTTATATACACTTTCAAAGTGTCAAAAACATATAATAATTGGACAGTCCACGAATATAAATGTCCTTTCTTGACTTTTGTTTTTCTTCAAGTTGAGAGAGAGAGAGAGAGTGGTATACAAAATTTGGGTATAAGGGAGAAACGTCCCCAAAGTTACTTATCTTATTTTATGACGGGGTTCCACTGGAGAATCTTTCTTCTTTCACGGGCTAATAGACTTTGCTCTATTTTTTTACACTGGCTTGAAGAACCTGGGGTCCCTCATGTCTCAGATATTATTTTGTCTTCAACTCAGAATACTGGCTATGGTTCGTCTGCCCACTACGAACCCTGCTCAAAAACTGACTTTCTTATTATTTACTTCCGCTGAGGGGGAAGGAGTCCCCACTTCCGTTTTGGGGTCCCAGCCAATCATTTGGCTTCTCTCTTCCTCCTTCCTGGTCAGCTGATTTATTAGGGCTACTAGATGCCACCCAAGTCCGGTTACTGGGTACAAACACCTGTTGGTCCTCATCCTGACCTCTGTGACCCACATTCTCTCTTAACGGTCACTTGTTTGACGGCTAGATACTGTTAATTCAACGGGAGGATAGTATTAATCTTATTTCTATCGTCTCCGTGGGCTATCACGTGACACTATGTATAATGCTGTTATTTACGGGTACTGGATTTAAAATAATACTGGCCAGGAAGAAAATTAAAAGACGACATTTAACCATGCATTTACCAAAATGGACCAATCAAGGTTTTCAAATGTAAAATATTACGATTTTATATATATCTGAGTTCATATTAGTCTTTACACATGACCTGATAGTGAGGAGGGCTACAGATATCAAACGAAAACCTTTCAACTGGCATTCGTTGAGTTTTTTTAATGACTCCCAAAACTTAGGTGCGTCTTATAAACCGTCATATACGGTAATTGTATAATAATTCTATTCTGACGAGTTGTTGTCAGATACATCTCGTTTAAGTACAGATTTCCATTAGATCACTGAAGTTAAGCAATGACATTTTTGCTGAATACCACATGGGTGACCATTTAAGAAGTGGAGGTAATGTAAGCAAGTTGAAATCTGTGTGACTGACAGAGTAAGCAAAGTCTTAGTGAGAAACCACACACGTCATATTAGTGTCCTTGGTATGTGTTACACTAAATCTTTTGATGAAGCTATAGTTCACGGGGGATGTAGAATCACATTTCATCGCCCTTATACCCAGATATAATCTGGTGGTATTACTAGAATCCAACTTATGGGCTAAAGGTGTATATGCCAGAATAAACAGCATGAATGATTTGGTTTCTTTGATAGCGTATCAATATCCATAGGATATTTAACGCCAAATCTATAAGTGTACAACAGAAATGATACTATTTAACCTATTGCTGTTAGAGATAAGGAAGGTCTATACTCTTCCCAAGGCTATTAGTCCAAAAGGGAACGTAAAAATGAGGTTAGATTTGAACTAGCGTACTTTGAAGCTGCAGTCCAGCGTTTTAATCATTATACTACGAGAACTTCCCCACTAACATTAATATTAGACAGTGCCATAAAGTCAAAGTGACACCGGGTAAAGCTCTCTGACTAATTAGGCGCTCATCTGTTGGTCAAATAGATCTGTTTCAATAATATTACTAAGTTGGCTTTTAAAAGATATTCTAAGTGTGAAGTATTTACCAAAATCAGACGATCATGAATTACATTTGATTGCATGCAAACGATTAGAATTACATTGGAATATTTGAAACCATATAAATGTGCACTGCTTATCTGTTTAAAATGAATATAGTAACTCGAAGCAAAAATGAGTTATTTAATGCTGAAATAAAAGTTATGGACGGACAGTAGTAGTTGCATTAAACCCACAGCCGAAGGAATAAGGGAGTCCATATCTTTATCAATGTTATAACTTCGAAAGTGAACGTAATAGCACGAGAGGGATTCGTTTTTTTTCCTGCGATTTTGAAAACCACACACTACGCCACAGTGACATCTTCACTGTCAATATCAAAGAGGAGGATATATAAAACTATATGATAAATAATTTCAAAGGATATTTACATGTATTATAAATATCTACTTGAAGGTATTTTTGTTTACTGATGATTTTTGAATGCTAATATTATTTTAAACAATATAATTGCTTGTCTAGTACAGTCGGCTGGGGCTGTAGAATGCACCGACTGCTTCTCTGCAGTGGCGTAAAATTCCCTACCAACGAGTGTCTTAGATATAACATTAGACGATCTGATGTTGATCCAGTGATGCTGGATCTTTGGGGAGTGCGGAACACCCCTTCATTGCCATCGGTCCCAGGTCCACTCTGGATCGGAGTGGTTGCACCTGATAGGGCCCTATCTATGAGTCAAATAGAACTAAACTTCGTACATATGCTAAACTGAAATGCTTGAAATAGAACTGTTTGCTTGTAAACTGCACCCTGGTGCGAAATTGAATTGTTTTTAAATAGAAATGTTTTGACATTTAATTGAGTGTAAACAAAAACTATACTTATACTAAACTAAATTGTTTGAATTAGCACTGTTTGACTAAATTGAAAAACTTGAAGGAGTAAGGTTTCTGACATTTAAACTGTGTATTTATGCTAAACCGAATGGATTAAAATAGAACTATTTATTTGTATAAAATGGATTTGGCATTTCAAAGGTTGATCTGCCATAAAAACCAACCAACCAACCATTTAACTGCTAGCAAAAACACTGCAAAATTAGAAAAGAAAACATTGCTTTCGGCATTGAAAAACCCCAAAATTAAGAAATACTCTAAAACCAACAAACCATCTTATAGAGTAAAAATGGACCGTCGCATTAAATAATGGGAGGTTCCATAGGTAAGTATTTGAACTAAAGAAAATACCTTTTCTGATAATATAAAGGAGCGCAGTTTTTAGAGGTAGAATTTCCGTTTTTGTATTCGCTTAATACTGAATTGAATGTCATTACTACTACTACTACTACTACTACGTTGTCCTTGCTACTTTACACAATCGACTATCCCGCCAATCAATGTTTTCTCATTTTTTTTGTTTTGTTTTGGTTTTTAACTGAAAAAGTTTGGATGAATATTTTTATTCAATCTCTTCTTAGATAGACTGAGTTTTTTTCATCTTCTACGTCCATAATCGAGCACACACTTTCGTGTGGAAGTATCATTATTGCATAAGGGCTAGAGTGCTGGACTGTGGCCTCGAAGAAAGCGAGTTCAGACTCCAGTCCCACTATAACGTTCACTCTCAGAAAATACATTCAGGAAAAGAAAGAATCACCTTATCTCGCATTCATGCATTAAATAGTATTATTAATGTCCTTTAATATAATAAGAATGCTGATATGTTTTTAAAGAAGGGTAGAAAATAGAAAGAAAGTATACTGTAAATACATGGCGTGTTTTTTTTTTCTTTTTTTTTTCTTTTTTAGAATACGGTCACAATCTCATCACCCAAAGCAAGTTGCTTCAGTTTCAGTTAGGTTGTATAAAGCGGAATTCCAGGACACCACTCTGTTTTAAATTCAGAGTTAACTTTCTCATAAAATGGCTACTGACTAATTCACAGTTTTCCTTTTCCTTTTCTGGATGCCATACCAAGCTTAGAAAAACCTCTACTTTTTATCTATGGATAGGAAGAAAATTGTTTGATTCGTACGTTTCAAACGCTTATTTGCCCTATGCGAAATAATAAGATTCTAACTTGGTTCGCCCTGTTCATTTTCAACGACAATAAAAACTACACGATGAATTCCACTTGGGAATTATCTGTAAATCTTCGAAAATTCTTCTCGTTATATTGATTTAAAATGTTATATTGAGTATGCATAATTCGTACACACACACACACACACACACACACACACACAGATATATATATATATATATATATATATATATATATATATATATATATATATATATATTGTACTTTTCATGATTCAAGATTTCTATCATAAGGTAAGTTTCGACTGTAAAAAAAACAAATGAATTCCCTACATTCTTAGTGATATATATATATATATATATATATATATATATATATATATATATATATATATATATATATCAGTGAGAGAGAGAGAGTTGGATAGATATAGAGAGAGAAAGAAAAAGGAGAGAGAAAAAGAGGCGAGAGAGTGAGAGAGCTACACATGTGCCAAACTTCTCCCAAATGCGAGTAACTGGAAACACTCGGCTTAAATAAGTCAGGTAAGATCTCTGAATATTGTCGGATATTTCTAGAAATTATGCAACCATAAAAATAAATCAACCGAATTTTGTACGCTCTATATCAATTTTTGTTTTACTTATTTTCTGTATTTTTTGCAGACGAAGACTTACATGGATTTTCCCCGTCTATTTTATTTTCATCGATGACCAAGAAGGCCCTTTCACAAGAGCTAGCATTTTCCCACTTATTGATTAGGCTGAAAGGAGTTTCGACTGGGACTAACATCTATCTGAGTGCCTCATTCAGGGGTGTCTAAAAGTTGTCTATAGTGAACCTGAATAACATCACAGACCATTGAAATATTCTTATCACATTTCGTTTAAAATGCTGATGGGCAGCTGACACTATAAGACGTGCTAATAGCTGCCCGTGGGGCATTCTCTTTCATTCAGTTCCATAAAGCGGAGGGAATAATGTTTGCAGAGTAGAGGTTTGTATAGAATGTCTATTTACTTACATTCCTGTAATGTGTGCTCTTTATGTACTTGGGTGAGTCAAAAGTTTTGCGATATGTTGCTATCCTCAAGCTAAATTTAGCTGCTCTTGATGTTTTCCTGAAGGTCGTGAAGATGATAGATTACCCTGGAGTATAAGATGCCGAGTTCGCCTGATTTGTCTCGAAAGCTTGAAGCATGATATTGGAATCCACGGCTGTAGGCCTGCCTATCCTTACATGATCGCCGAGATTCTTTCAAACCAAAAGAAGTATATTGAACAATTTGTTTTCTATACTTTGTTCAACTGAGCTTAAACTCTTCGCCCAATAAATGTTTTTGGTTGCTACCACCACGTTATAGCAGAGTTCTAACTTGTACAGCATAGTTTTCCGAACTAATTGGTGCAGGTTTTGGATCACACACTGACTGAAGCAATTCAGAAAGTATCAAAGCAGGAACTACCCCGAGCTCACTAAACACAGGAGTTATCTCGACGGTTCGATCTGCTTTGGTTACGTGATATTCGTACCTCAAACTAACACGTGTAAAAATATTTTTGAAATTTTGACTCAACCAAGTATTTACCAATCCCCTCTTTCCCGAATAAGATGCGCCAGAGACTTTTAGTGGAGTTTGGTAAGTCTAAATTCTGAGTTTTTCGTCTTTTAGACTCATTGACTAAACAAAGCTATAGAACCCATTTTGCCTTATTATCTACCCATAACAAGGGAGGGAACAAGGGAGGGGGTATATATCGATTCATACCTTTTCTACGAGCATTACTCTGAAGCGAATAGTTAAGATCATCATCCAGGATTTGAACTCGAGTAACCGATTCATTGGCCTCCGACGATAACAGTTACGCTCTGGTGACAACAGCTGACCTGGTCCAGTTACATGTTAAATGAACATGAGAACCTCCTCTCCAGACTGTCTGTCAGACTGCTTACACAGGGTCATTTTAAGCCTGTCAGCGACACCGATTGTCTCAGGAACCATCCTTCCAAAGTTCGTCACTTGTCTCTTGGGCTGTCCTGCATGGCTCCCCAAATTAAAATGATTTCGTGTCAAACCCTACCTGGTAGGAGTGAATAAATATTCTATTAAATCCTGCCTGTTTGTATTTATCATAGTGCTAATAAGCTTGGGAAAGTTATGTATTCAACTATATTCCTTCCAGCTACGGATGAAAAGTAAGAGAGTGGTTTTTAACTTTGGTGCGGTAAACCGTCTAGAAGGAAAAGTCTGAATTCAAGCCAGTTAAAAATTTACTTTGTATCCCATACCGGTTGTTGGGTAGGGGTTAATAAATGCATATCTTCCGCTCTATTTTTTTGAGAGATCAGATTAAATCTTCTTGAGGAAAGGCCTGGTTTTACAATGCAATTCTTTTGTATTCTGTTTTTGCTCAACAGCTGTTTAGCCGGAATTATTTTGTCAACAGCTGCAGGAGAATATCTGGCAATCAAAGGGATCCCAGGATTTATAACTTTATTTTTTCTTTCATGCTCATCTTCGATGGCTTGCTCTGGAAAAGCAGAATGCTTCATCGATCTTGTGTTGGTAGGACAGTAGTTTACTTGATATATGATTAAGAAGCATCAGACAACATATTAGTCATCTCACGAGAAATGTCGCATATACTTAACAATTTTGTTGATAATAACCACCGAAGGATTTATATTGAATTCGTGATTATGTTCAATTTAACGACATCTATCTATCTATCTATCTATCCTTCTCATATATTTCTGAATCAGTCCATAATTCTATCTCTCTCTCTTTATATATATATATATATATATATATATATATATATAAACAAGCAAACACACACACTCACACACACACACACACACACACACACACACACACATATATATATATATATATATATATTCATCAGTATGGCATTTTTATGTATGTATATTTTTGTACATATCTGTCTATCAATCTCTCTATGAATATATATATATATATATATGTGTGTGTGTGTGTGTGTGTGTGTGTGTGTGTGTGTGTGTGTGTGTTCATATCAATTTGTCAGTCTGTTCATATTTAGCTCAATATATTCATATCTATTTTCCTCTCATATATTTCCCAGTCTCTCTCTCTCTCTCTCTCTCTCTCTCTCTCTCTCCTTCTCTAAATCTCCCCTTTTCATATATATATATATATATATATATATACATATACGAGTGTGTGTGTCTATATGTGTGAGAGCGAGCGTGTGATGTTCACAATTATCTATATTTTTATGTGAGTATACTCATATTTTCTATATGAGTCTGCCCATACCAATCTGACTTTGTCCATAACTGTCCATATATATATATATATATATATATATATATATATATATAAATGTTCGTATCAATCTATTAATAAATCTATGTCAGCATTTCCATATTTTCTATCTCAGTATGTTCACATTAATCAATTACAATATGTTCATTTCGATCTAATACTCTATCTTATGTAATATCAATTCAACACTGAATGTTCCTATTTCTCTATTCATGATAAACTAAGAGGTTATAATTATCTGCCTTATTTGGCTTCTTCAATCTATACAAAGCCTTGCAATTGGCCTCGTCACTGATCCGAGTTGAACACTGTAAAAACTTTTAAGTGGACCTCATAGATGTGGTACAAGAATGTTTAGTCATTTACTTTTTGTGATGAAAAAAGTGCTCAAAATTATAAACGTTTATATATATCTATATATATATACACGGACGGAAACAAAATTTGGAATATTCTTGTTTAGTAATTAACAACTATATTTTAAAATAAGATTAATTTAAAAACAAAAAACAAAACATAATCAGAAAATTGAAACAAAACAGTAAATCTATTCAATACGGCCACCATTTTTTTTTTCAATTACTGTATCAACACATCTTCGAAACGACTTGCATGTCATCAAAATAAATTGTTCAGATATTTCATTCATTTCCTTCTCAATAGCAATCTTAAGCGAACCAATATTTTGATGTGAAGTTGCATTTATTTTGTTTTCTAAAACGCATCATATAACGTAATCAAGATGGTTAAGTACTGGTCTTAAATCTTGTTTAACTTCTGTCCTCACAGTTTTCTCGAGGACTTTCAATTCATTGGCATGCTTTCTTTATAATGTTGTGGAGTCCTTTGTTTTTATCACCGTAGCAGTTAAAAAGCCTTCTTTTCATAGTTTTGTTCAATCTTCCACTACCCCTTTTCGTTAAAAAGCCTTCTTTTCATAGTTTTGTTCAATCTTCCACTGCCCCCTTTCGTTAAAAAGCCTTCTTTTCATAGGTTTGTTCAATCTTCCACTGCCCCCTTTCGTTAAAAAGCCTTCTTTTCATAGTTTTGTTCAATCTTCCACTGCCCCCTTTCGTTAAAAAGCCTTCTTTTCATAGTTTTGTTCAATCTTCCACTGCCCCCTTTCGTTAAAAAGCCTTCTTTTCATAGGTTTGTTCAATCTTCCACTGCCCCCTTTCGTTAAAAAGCCTTCTTTTCATAGTTTTGTTCAATCTTCCACTGCCCCCTTTCGTTAAAAAGCCTTCTTTTCATAGTTTTGTTCAATCTTCCACTGCCCCCTTTCGTTAAAAAGCCTTCTTTTCATAGTTTTGTTCAATCTTCCACTGTCCCCTTTCGTTAAAAAGCCTTCTTTTCATAGTTTTGTTCAATCTTCCACTGCCCCCTTTCGTTAAAAAGCCTTCTTTTCATAGTTTTGTTCAATCTTCCACTGCCCCCTTTCGTTAAAAAGCCTTCTTTTCATAGTTTTGTTCAATCTTCCACTGCCCCCTTTCGTTAAAAAGCCTTCTTTTCATAGTTTTGTTCAATCTTCCACTGCCCCCTTTCGTTAAAAAGCCTTCTTTTCATAGGTTTGTTCAATCTTCCACTGCCCCCTTTCGTTAAAAAGCCTTCTTTTCATAGTTTTGTTCAATCTTCCACTGCCCCCTTTCGTTAAAAAGCCTTCTTTTCATAGTTTTGTTCAATCTTCCACTGCCCCCTTTCGTTAAAAAGCCTTCTTTTCATAGGTTTGTTCAATCTTCCACTGCCCCCTTTCGTTAAAAAGCCTTCTTTTCATAGTTTTGTTCAATCTTCCACTGCCCCCTTTCGTTAAAAAGCCTTCTTTTCATAGTTTTGTTCAATCTTCCACTGCCCCCTTTCGTTAAAAAGCCTTCTTTTCATAGTTTTGTTCAATCTTCCACTGCCCCCTTTCGTTAAAAAGCCTTCTTTTCATAGTTTTGTTCAATCTTCCACTGCCCCCTTTCGTTAAAAAGCCTTCTTTTCATAGGTTTGTTCAATCTTCCACTGCCCCCTTTCGTTAAAAAGCCTTCTTTTCATAGGTTTGTTCAATCTTCCACTGCCCCCTTTCGTTAAAAAGCCTTCTTTTCATAGTTTTGTTCAATCTTCCACTGCCCCCTTTCGTTAAAAAGCCTTCTTTTCATAGTTTTGTTCAATCTTCCACTGCCCCCTTTCGTTAAAAAGCCTTCTTTTCATAGTTTTGTTCAATCTTCCACTGCCCCCTTTCGTTAAAAAGCCTTCTTTTCATAGTTTTGTTCAATCTTCCACTGCCCCCTTTCGTTAAAAAGCCTTCTTTTCATAGTTTTGTTCAATCTTCCACTGCCCCCTTTCGTTAAAAAGCCTTCTTTTCATAGTTTTGTTCAATCTTCCACTGCCCCCTTTCGTTAAAAAGCCTTCTTTTCATAGGTTTGTTCAATCTTCCACTGCCCCCTTTCGTTAAAAAGCCTTCTTTTCATAGGTTTGTTCAATCTTCCACTGCCCCCTTTCGTTAAAAAGCCTTCTTTTCATAGGTTTGTTCAATCTTCCACTGCCCCCTTTCGTTAAAAAGCCTTCTTTTCATAGGTTTGTTCAATCTTCCACTGCCCCCTTTCGTTAAAAAGCCTTCTTTTCATAGGTTTGTTCAATCTTCCACTGCCCCCTTTCGTTAAAAAGCCTTCTTTTCATAGTTTTGTTCAATCTTCCACTGCCCCCTTTCGTTAAAAAGCCTTGTTTTCATAGTTTTGTTCAATCTTCCACTGCCCCCTTTCGTTAAAAAGCCTTCTTTTCATAGTTTTGTTCAATCTTCCACTGCCCCCTTTCGTTAAAAAGCCTTCTTTTCATAGTTTTGTTCAATCTTCCACTGCCCCCTTTCGTTAAAAAGCCTTCTTTTCATAGTTTTGTTCAATCTTCCACTGCCCCCTTTCGTTAAAAAGCCATCTTTTCATAGTTTTGTTCAATCTTCCACTGCCCCCTTTCGTTAAAAAGCCTTCTTTTCATAGTTTTGTTCAATCTTCCACTGCCCCCTTTTCGTTAAAAAGCCTTCTTTTCATAGTTTTGTTCAATCTTCCACTGCCCCCTTTCGTTAAAAAGCCTTCTTTTCATAGTTTTGTTCAATCTTCCACTGCCCCCTTTCGTTAAAAAGCCTTGTTTTCATAGTTTTGTTCAATCTTCCACTGCCCCCTTTCGTTAAAAAGCCATCTTTTCATAGTTTTGTTCAATCTTCCACTGCCCCCTTTCGTTAAAAAGCCTTCTTTTCATAGTTTTGTTCAATCTTCCACTGCCCCCTTTTCGTTAAAAAGCCTTCTTTTCATAGTTTTGTTCAATCTTCCACTGCCCCCTTTCGTTAAAAAGCCTTCTTTTCATAGTTTTGTTCAATCTTCCACTGCCCCCTTTCGTTAAAAAGCCTTCTTTTCATAGTTTTGTTCAATCTTCCACTGCCCCCTTTCGTTAAAAAGCCTTCTTTTCATAGGTTTGTTCAATCTTCCACTGCCCCCTTTCGTTAAAAAGCCTTCTTTTCATAGTTTTGTTCAATCTTCCACTGCCCCCTTTCGTTAAAAAGCCTTCTTTTCATAGTTTTGTTCAATCTTCCACTGCCCCCTTTCGTTAAAAAGCCTTCTTTTCATAGTTTTGTTCAATCTTCCACTGCCCCCTTTCGTTAAAAAGCCTTCTTTTCATAGTTTTGTTCAATCTTCCACTGCCCCCTTTCGTTAAAAAGCCTTCTTTTCATAGCTTTGTTCAATCTTCCACTGCCCCCTTTCGTTAAAAAGCCTTCTTTTCATAGTTTTGTTCAATCTTCCACTGCCCCCTTTCGTTAAAAAGCCTTCTTTTCATAGTTTTGTTCAATCTTCCACTGCCCCCTTTCGTTAAAAAGCCTTCTTTTCATAGTTTTGTTCAATCTTCCACTGCCCCCTTTCGTTAAAAAGCCTTCTTTTCATAGTTTTGTTCAATCTTCCACTGCCCCCTTTCGTTAAAAAGCCTTCTTTTCATAGTTTTGTTCAATCTTCCACTGCCCCCTTTCGTTAAAAAGCCTTCTTTTCATAGTTTTGTTCAATCTTCCACTGCCCCCTTTCGTTAAAAAGCCTTCTTTTCATAGCTTTGTTCAATCTTCCACTGCCCCCTTTCGTTAAAAAGCCTTGTTTTCATAGTTTTGTTCAATCTTCCACTGCCCCCTTTCGTTAAAAAGCCTTCTTTTCATAGGTTTGTTCAATCTTCCACTGCCCCCTTTCGTTAAAAAGCCTTCTTTTCATAGTTTTGTTCAATCTTCCACTGCCCCCTTTCGTTAAAAAGCCTTCTTTTCATAGTTTTGTTCAATCTTCCACTGCCCCCTTTCGTTAAAAAGCCTTCTTTTCATAGGTTTGTTCAATCTTCCACTGCCCCCTTTCGTTAAAAAGCCTTCTTTTCATAGTTTTGTTCAATCTTCCACTGCCCCCTTTCGTTAAAAAGCCTTCTTTTCATAGTTTTGTTCAATCTTCCACTGCCCCCTTTCGTTAAAAAGCCTTCTTTTCATAGTTTTGTTCAATCTTCCACTGCCCCCTTTCGGTAAAAAGCCTTCTTTTCATAGTTTTGTTCAATCTTCCACTGCCCCCTTTCGTTAAAAAGCCTTCTTTTCATAGGTTTGTTCAATCTTCCACTGCCCCCTTTCGTTAAAAAGCCTTCTTTTCATAGCTTTGTTCAATCTTCCACTGCCCCCTTTCGTTAAAAAGCCTTCTTTTCATAGTTTTGTTCAATCTTCCACTGCCCCCTTTCGTTAAAAAGCCTTCTTTTCATAGTTTTGTTCAATCTTCCACTGCCCCCTTTCGTTAAAAAGCCTTCTTTTCATAGGTTTGTTCAATCTTCCACTGCCCCCTTTCGTTAAAAAGCCTTCTTTTCATAGTTTTGTTCAATCTTCCACTGCCCCCTTTCGTTAAAAAGCCTTCTTTTCATAGGTTTGTTCAATCTTCCACTGCCCCCTTTCGTTAAAAAGCCATCTTTTCATAGTTTTGTTCAATCTTCCACTGCCCCCTTTCGTAAAAAAGCCTTCTTTTCATAGGTTTGTTCAATCTTCCACTGCCCCCTTTCGTTAAAAAGCCTTCTTTTCATAGTTTTGTTCAATCTTCCACTGCCCCCTTTCGTTAAAAAGCCTTCTTTTCATAGTTTTGTTCAATCTTCCACTGCCCCCTTTCGTTAAAAAGCCTTCTTTTCATAGGTTTGTTCAATCTTCCACTGCCCCCTTTCGTTAAAAAGCCTTCTTTTCATAGTTTTGTTCAATCTTCCACTGCCCCCTTTCGTTAAAAAGCCTTCTTTTCATAGTTTTGTTCAATCTTCCACTGCCCCCTTTCGTTAAAAAGCCTTCTTTTCATAGGTTTGTTCAATCTTCCACTGCCCCCTTTCGTTAAAAAGCCTTCTTTTCATAGTTTTGTTCAATCTTCCACTGCCCCCTTTCGTTAAAAAGCCTTCTTTTCATAGTTTTGTTCAATCTTCCACTGCCCCCTTTCGTTAAAAAGCCTTCTTTTCATAGGTTTGTTCAATCTTCCACTGCCCCCTTTCGTTAAAAAGCCTTCTTTTCATAGTTTTGTTCAATCTTCCACTGCCCCCTTTCGTTAAAAAGCCTTCTTTTCATAGTTTTGTTCAATCTTCCACTGCCCCCTTTCGTTAAAAAGCCTTCTTTTCATAGGTTTGTTCAATCTTCCACTGCCCCCTTTCGTTAAAAAGCCTTCTTTTCATAGTTTTGTTCAATCTTCCACTGCCCCCTTTCGTTAAAAAGCCTTCTTTTCATAGGTTTGTTCAATCTTCCACTGCCCCCTTTCGTTAAAAAGCCTTCTTTTCATAGGTTTGTTCAATCTTCCACTGCCCCTTTTCGTTAAAAAGCCTTCTTTTCATAGTTTTGTTCAATCTTCCACTGCCCCTTTTCGTTAAAAAGCCTTCTTTTCATAGTTTTGTTCAATCTTCCACTGCCCCTTTCGTTAAAAAGCCTTCTTTTCATAGTTTTGTTCAATCTTCCACTGCCCCCTTTCGTTAAAAAGCCTTCTTTTCATAGTTTTGTTCAATCTTCCACTGCCCCCTTTCGTTAAAAAGCATTCTTTTCATAGTTTTTGTTCAATCTTCCACTGCCCCCTTTCGTTAAAAAGCCTTCTTTTCATAGGTTTGTTCAATCTTCCACTGCCCCCTTTCGTTAAAAAGCCTTCTTTTCATAGGTTTGTTCAATCTTCCACTGCCCCCTTTCGTTAAAAAGCCTTCTTTTCATAGTTTTGTTCAATCTTCCACTGCCCCTTTTCGTTAAAAAGCCTTCTTTTCATAGTTTTGTTCAATCTTCCACTGCCCCTTTTCGTTAAAAAGCCTTCTTTTCATAGTTTTGTTCAATCTTCCACTGCCCCCTTTCGTTAAAAAGCCTTCTTTTCATAGTTTTGTTCAATCTTCCACTGCCCCCTTTCGTTAAAAAGCCTTCTTTTCATAGTTTTGTTCAATCTTCCACTGCCCCCTTTCGTTAAAAAGCCTTCTTTTCATAGTTTTGTTCAATCTTCCACTGCCCCCTTTCGTTAAAAAGCCATCTTTTCATAGGTTTGTTCAATCTTCCACTGCCCCCTTTCGTTAAAAAGCCTTCTTTTCATAGTTTTGTTCAATCTTCCACTGCCCCCTTTCGTTAAAAAGCCTTCTTTTCATAGTTTTGTTCAATCTTCCACTGCCCCTTTTCGTTAAAAAGCCTTCTTTTCATAGTTTTGTTCAATCTTCCACTGCCCCCTTTCGTTAAAAAGCCTTCTTTTCATAGTTTTGTTCAATCTTCCACTGCCCCCTTTCGTTAAAAAGCCTTCTTTTCATAGTTTTGTTCAATCTTCCACTGCCCCCTTTCGTTAAAAAGCCTTCTTTTCATAGTTTTGTTCAATCTTCCACTGCCCCCTTTCGTTAAAAAGCCTTCTTTTCATAGTTTTGTTCAATCTTCCACTGCCCCCTTTCGTTAAAAAGCCTTCTTTTCATAGTTTTGTTCAATCTTCCACTGCCCCCTTTCGTTAAAAAGCCTTCTTTTCATAGTTTTGTTCAATCTTCCACTGCCCCCTTTCGTTAAAAAGCCTTCTTTTCATAGTTTTGTTCAATCTTCCACTGCCCCCTTTCGTTAAAAAGCCTTCTTTTCATAGTTTTGTTCAATCTTCCACTGCCCCCTTTCGTTAAAAAGCCTTCTTTTCATAGTTTTGTTCAATCTTCCACTGCCCCCTTTCGTTAAAAAGCCTTCTTTTCATAGTTTTGTTCAATCTTCCACTGCCCCCTTTCGTTAAAAAGCCTTCTTTTCATAGTTTTGTTCAATCTTCCACTGCCCCCTTTCGTTAAAAAGCCTTCTTTTCATAGTTTTGTTCAATCTTCCACTGCCCCCTTTCGTTAAAAAGCCTTCTTTTCATAGTTTTGTTCAATCTTCCACTGCCCCCTTTCGTTAAAAAGCCTTCTTTTCATAGTTTTGTTCAATCTTCCACTGCCCCCTTTCGTTAAAAAGCCTTCTTTTCATAGGTTTGTTCAATCTTCCACTGCCCCCTTTCGTTAAAAAGCCTTCTTTTCATAGTTTTGTTCAATCTTCCACTGCCCCCTTTCGTTAAAAAGCCTTCTTTTCATAGTTTTGTTCAATCTTCCACTGCCCCCTTTCGTTAAAAAGCCTTCTTTTCATAGTTTTGTTCAATCTTCCACTGCCCCCTTTCGTTAAAAAGCCTTCTTTTCATAGTTTTGTTCAATCTTCCACTGCCCCCTTTCGTTAAAAAGCCTTCTTTTCATAGTTTTGTTCAATCTTCCACTGCCCCCTTTCGTTAAAAAGCCTTCTTTTCATAGGTTTGTTCAATCTTCCACTGCCCCCTTTCGTTAAAAAGCCTTCTTTTCATAGGTTTGTTCAATCTTCCACTGCCCCCTTTCGTTAAAAAGCCTTCTTTTCATAGTTTTGTTCAATCTTCCACTGCCCCCTTTCGTTAAAAAGCCTTCTTTTCATAGTTTTGTTCAATCTTCCACTGCCCCCTTTCGTTAAAAAGCCTTCTTTTCATAGTTTTGTTCAATCTTCCACTGCCCCCTTTCGTTAAAAAGCCTTCTTTTCATAGTTTTGTTCAATCTTCCACTGCCCCCTTTCGTTAAAAAGCCTTCTTTTCATAGTTTTGTTCAATCTTCCACTGCCCCCTTTCGTTAAAAAGCCTTCTTTTCATAGTTTTGTTCAATCTTCCACTGCCCCCTTTCGTTAAAAAGCCTTCTTTTCATAGTTTTGTTCAATCTTCCACTGCCCCCTTTCGTTAAAAAGCCTTCTTTTCATAGTTTTGTTCAATCTTCCACTGCCCCCTTTCGTTAAAAAGCCTTCTTTTCATAGTTTTGTTCAATCTTCCACTGCCCCCTTTCGTTAAAAAGCCTTCTTTTCATAGTTTTGTTCAATCTTCCACTGCCCCCTTTCGTTAAAAAGCCTTCTTTTCATAGTTTTGTTCAATCTTCCACTGCCCCCTTTCGTTAAAAAGCCTTCTTTTCATAGGTTTGTTCAATCTTCCACTGCCCCCTTTCGTTAAAAAGCCTTCTTTTCATAGTTTTGTTCAATCTTCCACTGCCCCCTTTCGTTAAAAAGCCTTCTTTTCATAGTTTTGTTCAATCTTCCACTGCCCCCTTTCGTTAAAAAGCCTTCTTTTCATAGTTTTGTTCAATCTTCCACTGCCCCCTTTTCGTTAAAAAGCCTTCTTTTCATAGTTTTGTTCAATCTTCCACTGCCCCCTTTCGTTAAAAAGCCTTCTTTTCATAGTTTTGTTCAATCTTCCACTGCCCCCTTTCGTTAAAAAGCCTTCTTTTCATAGTTTTGTTCAATCTTCCACTGCCCCCTTTCGTTAAAAAGCCTTCTTTTCATAGTTTTGTTCAATCTTCCACTGCCCCCTTTCGTTAAAAAGCCTTCTTTTCATAGTTTTGTTCAATCTTCCACTGCCCCCTTTCGTTAAAAAGCCTTCTTTTCATAGTTTTGTTCAATCTTCCACTGCCCCCTTTCGTTAAAAAGCCTTCTTTTCATAGTTTTGTTCAATCTTCCACTGCCCCCTTTCGTTAAAAAGCCTTCTTTTCATAGTTTTGTTCAATCTTCCACTGCCCCCTTTCGTTAAAAAGCCTTCTTTTCATAGTTTTGTTCAATCTTCCACTGCCCCCTTTCGTTAAAAAGCCTTCTTTTCATAGTTTTGTTCAATCTTCCACTGCCCCCTTTCGTTAAAAAGCCTTCTTTTCATAGTTTTGTTCAATCTTCCACTGCCCCCTTTCGTTAAAAAGCCTTCTTTTCATAGTTTTGTTCAATCTTCCACTGCCCCCTTTCGTTAAAAAGCCTTCTTTTCATAGTTTTGTTCAATCTTCCACTGCCCCCTTTCGTTAAAAAGCCTTCTTTTCATAGTTTTGTTCAATCTTCCACTGCCCCCTTTCGTTAAAAAGCCTTCTTTTCATAGTTTTGTTCAATCTTCCACTGCCCCCTTTCGTTAAAAAGCCTTCTTTTCATAGTTTTGTTCAATCTTCCACTGCCCCCTTTCGTTAAAAAGCCATCTTTTCATAGGTTTGTTCAATCTTCCACTGCCCCCTTTCGTTAAAAAGCCTTCTTTTCATAGTTTTGTTCAATCTTCCACTGCCCCCTTTCGTTAAAAAGCCTTCTT
>OY757911.1:93120149-93186742 GCA_963585895.1 Sepioteuthis lessoniana | reverse complement strand
GATTTCTACTTCTGATTTTTTTCACAGCTCGCTTGTTCAGCCAGCTGGAGATAACACTTTCAATTAAGAAATGGATCAGTTGGATTCAAATAGTATCTGCATGTGTTGTTTTGTTTGTTTGTTTGTTTGTTTGTTTGTTTGTTTGTTTATTTGTTTGTTTCACATTGTGTGCTTTTCATGTGTGCTTTTTTTATGGTGTTCTGCTTCGCAACCCACAAAAGTGTTCATCTTCTGATAGGAATTTAATAAAGGCGATACCAATTCGCCTTAGTTATGATGGGGTATATCGGCCAGTATACACGTATCAGAAGGAATGTTTCATGCCTCTGGTAATTTCAAGTATTCACAACAAAATCCTACTGCACAATGGCGAGCATCTTTTTTCTCTCGATATGATTGACCCTCGACGTATTCTATCACCCCAGATGACCTGGCGTTTTTTTTTTTGTTTTTTTTTATATTTCATAGGAATAATTTACTCTAAATCAGTACGTGCGAAAATCTTTACAAAACCGAAAAAAAGTAAATATAGATGAACAACGAGTACAATTCCCTAACCTCTAGAAATTCAATAGCCCTTGACGTATTGATATTCCATTAAATTCTATCAGTAAAGAATGATAAATAATTTGTATATGACACAAACGTCGAAGTAAATGGTAGAAAAAATGAAAATGTCCTTGATACCCTTTACACTAATTGTTGCTGAAGTCTCTTATTTGGCATTGATTTAGTTGAAAATCTTAGCCAAAATCGAATTGGATGACATTTTTCTCGGTGTTAATGTTTTATATTGAAATGTTAAAAGTAAATTCGATGTTATCTCGGTGCAATAAAATACATGAGTCTACATGGAGTAGCTGCCGATTTCATGTGCCAAATAAATGCAAATCATATATCACAACCAGGATTTCTTGAGTCACTAGGTTATAGTCACGTGGGTGCTGTATAACGAGAAAATTTTAGCTGGAATAACAGTAGCTAATCAAGCATTCAAAAAGAATGTAAATGTTTACCTTTCCTTGAGGAAATGAATATAGAAAAATAAGTCTTTTTCCCATTACATTTTACATATCTATGTATCTATCTCAAGAGATTTGCTGTCATTCAGATTCCAGTGGAAAACCTACAGTTAGAATTAGTGCAAAAATTCACAAGAAACAACATGATAAATGTAAATATTCTCATTACATCAAATTGACTAATTATTTTACTTTAAAATTTTTCAGACTTAAAAAAAACTATTTTTTCGAATCAAAATAGCAAGGTAAAAACAAATATTTAGCAAAGTTTATGTGTCGAATTTTAGTTTACGGATACACATAGACACATGCAAATGAACACACACAAATATCCGCTAATGTATATGCATGATTTCACATACACATACATAAAATTATCTGTGGGTCTATCACTCTGTATAACGTCATATATATAGATATACTCTTGCAAATACTTTGAAATTAACTCATACGCATGTGGGTATATATATATATATATATATATATATGTGTGTGTGTGTGTGTGTGTGTGTGTGTATAAATGCACAAACACATACGTATGTGTGATTATGTAGAATTGCATATTCAAATAGAATTATATACATACAGTATATATATATATATATATATATATATGTGTGTGTGTGTGTGTGTGTGTGTGTGTGTGTGCGCAAAAAAAAAATAATCTGAAAATGCACTCAAAAGCATACAGAGACACACACACACATACACACACACACACACATATATATATATTAGTATATTTATACCGAACGCTATTTAGTATAACAGATATCACCCACTCCCTTGTGGATTCACATTTAAAGCCACTAGGTTAGTTATAGTTGAATAATTAAAAGTCAACACAGCTAACTGGTAAGCTTTCCCCCTCAAATACAAGGTCTTCGACAAATACAATTCTTCCACAACAAAAAAGCACTCTGAGCAGCCGTGTTTGGGCGAACAAGTTTAAAACAATATTCTTTTATTAAATAAAAGAAAGAAATAAAGAAAACACCCACATAAAAACGTACGAGGAAGTCTTTCTGTATTTCGGAGGAGCCTCCACTAAAATATCCGTATCCTGGACTTAGCCCCCTTAAAATATCTTTTTCCCAGGACTAGCCAGCTATAAAATATCTGTTAATGGCGGAAGATGAGAATGTAGTTCGTTAGTGAGAGACACGTTCCACTTTCCCTTGGACTTTGGGATTTAATGGGAGAGCTCGTGCTCAAAATCTCAAGCTTATAATCGGGGAAATATTCCCTCTTTTCTCCTCTATCTTATTGGAGCTATTCTTTTCTTTAAATTGTATGTTCACTTACTTGAGATTCTGTGTAGTTTATTCTTTTCTCTTTTTCCTCTCGTTATTGGGTTTCCATAATACGTTGGTAGAAGAATACACGTCTTCTTTCAGATAAGACCAAGATTAATAATTGTCTCTTTCCTCGTAACAAGTCTTTTCTTTGGGTATTCGTTTAACGAGGCTCGCCATACCTCTGAGTGCTGGTTAATTCCAAGGAGAAGCTTTTTCTTTTCTCTCAGGGTTCTCTGAGCTGCATTATTTTAGAATTTGTGTTTCTTTCATATCCCAAGTTACGTGTTTTCACTCTCCGACGAAGAAACGGCTACGCTTCATGTGTCTTTACCCTTTGGCGACTAGATGGCAACTCATTATTCGTCCTCACCCTGTGATGAATAAACGGCAACTTATTATGTGTCTTTACCCTTTAACGACTAAATGGCAACTAATTTGTTTCCATAGTTTGAAAATTCACCTCGTGTCGGCTTTTTGGTGCTTTCTTCCTTTGAACCAATCTTGGTCGTAGTTTTGCTTTTCCGTTGACGCACACGTGGCTAAAAGTGAGTGAGGTTCTCCCATGCCTATATCACCTTGTAATGATAGAGAGGGGTGAAGAGAGAGACGGCCTCCCTTTCCATTATTCTGCTTACTACTGTAGTTGGCTTGGGCCAGTAAGTCGCACCCCCTTCTCCCATAACCCAACGAATGTATTAGGGTGTCATATATCCTCGTCACAACATGACATGGCATGATATATATATATATATATATATATATATATATATATATATATATATATCATGTCACGGTCCCAAAGCGGATCTCCTGGCCCCCTACTCGCCTCCCGTCTCTATCGTTCCCGGGAGTCTTTCAAGGCTATATCATGTATCGGCTCAGAGTTTTTGCATATAAGTTATAGCTAGTCGTCCTGCCTTTACTCGACAATGTGACGGGGTCTACAGGAGTATATCGCTTATGAGTTCCCCCTTACTTCTCCAGCAGTGTTCTGCATGTCTGGTTCTTCTAACTTTGATAGTTTTGGTAATAGGTGGTAGGTGGCCATACAGCTGCTGTTTTGTGGGGTGTTATCTCCAGGATTTGTTCAATATTGCTCGCAGCATTCTTGTGTAATTGCTATACGTTTACTTAGCATCAATGTAGTGATCCCATATAACAGTATCGGCACGACCGCTACTTGGAAAAAAACTGAGTTTTATATTATCGGTCAGGTCTGACTTACATACGACTAATGGTCTATCGTTAGCTGTCTATGTATTTGCTAGTCACATGTTGATGTCTTTCTCGGTAGATAAGACTACTTTCTTGGTTGGTGAATTTGTCCAGTATATCAAAATGCCTACCTATTAGTGTAGAGATGTCACCACTTGGTTTAAAACACATGTCTTTCGTTTTGTAGCCAATGCTAGCCTATGCTAGCAGCTGCTAGTTCTAGAATATGTAGCAAGGCTTTGTCTCGGGCGAATGTATTTGCCAGAAGTGCCATGTCATCGGTGTAGTCCATGTCCGTATTTGTTTATGCGGGGTACCTTCTGCATCTTTACTTTTGCCAGCTTGAAACTGTTTATTTTTTCAATGAATAATGCGTGAAAGAGTTTATTATTTGTAGAATTACTGATATATATATATATATATATTATAATATATATATATATATATGAAGAATAGCTGAAAAAACAAAATAATCCAAAATTTGATAAAGTATTGAAATTTGACATGGAACGTTCGCATCGTAATATTCTTCTTCAGGATTCTAAATTGATGGAAAATGTTAAGATGGCGATAAAAAAAGAAAAAGAAAAAAGAAAGCGTGTATAAAAAAGAATCATAAAAGTAGAGTATTTCTTTTAATGCACATTTTCTTTTCACCTGTCATTTCATCAACCATCCTTTGCTATTTTAACAACGTTTTTCATGAATTTAAAGTCTTGAAAAAAGTCATCACAACCGAAACGTTCAACGTCGACGTTCATAATAATCTCATCAAAATTTGGATTCTTTTTTCACCTTTTCCTCATTTTGTCGGATTTATTTCCGCATCTATTTTCATATATATATATATATATATAGTGTGTTTCTGTGTTTGTGTGTGTGAGCACGTGCATGCGCGTGTATGTGTGATTACCATATATCTTTTGAGAATAAGCAATTCATATTTCTTTTTAAACATCAGGAAGTATGTTCGTAGATGCTTCAGCTTAAAATTAGTTTAGAGTCTGAGATACATTTACGGATAAGAACATTGCTACTTTCACGAATTGTATATCGACAAGGCTAAATAATACGGACAATTTTCTCTACTTTGACTCCAACTAAATCAATCTGGTTACGTGGATGGAAAATAATGTCCAGCTTCTTCAATGACATCTGGAAATGAAATTGCTGAGAAAAACGCTTCTCAAAATTCGAAAATGGGTTCGGATGACCTCAGATATTTCAATTAGGGAAATGTAGCTAATCTAAATGAGATATCACTGCTGTCAACTTTCGTGTGACTACAGCAGCCTTCATCGTTTCTGTCTGTTTATATAATTCTTTCCATTTTATATATTACATCAGCTTAAGACTTTGTAATGATGCCTAAACCAACTGTTTCATAAAATAAGAAGTGTAAGAATATTCTTCTTTTATCATCCTTTAAAAAAAAGTTTCCTCAACGTTTCTATCAAAAAAAAAAATCTCATGACTCTGAATATAAAAAGTGTCCACTGTGCCGATCAGTAGCACTCCAGTAGATGAAGACTAACTTAAGATATACCAACCTCTAAAACAAAAATATCCGTCCCAAATTTCTCAATGATAACCAAATTTTATCCACAAAGGAATTCAGGACTGACACGTAAGACAGCAATTAAAGAAAGTGTAAAAGTTATCTTCCTGATATAGTAGAATCAATACGATACTCAGCGTCGCAGTGGGATTCCAGCTAGCGTCTAGTTGACCGACATGGAGAGCAAGCTGTAAATAATTATGGTCCCTACATTGCTGGGAGCATAATACAGAATGATATTCATTCATCTAGCACCAAAACCACAATGAGACAAGCAGCTAATCAGAACTCTAAGAATGGGATCACCCAGACGCAAGAATGAAATATTCTGGAGTGCTATAAATACCAATTGCTCAATGTACAAATTATCTTATATTTGGTTAGTTAGTTGTTGTTGCTCAACACAAGAGTACACTAACTCAATCAATTCAACATAAAAAAATGCTAAAAACATTTATGTTCACTGTACACATAAAAAGATTAATACGTACACGAATACATATTTTGTAACTCGCTCCTTTTTTTAAAAAAAAGAAATAAAAAGATGTACGTTTCAACTTAACTTCCTGTTATTCATTTTTTCTGTTTACTTGAATATTATAACTAATTTCAGCATTAACATTCTATCATAGTACTCACAAGACTTCTCAGTTACAACATTAAGCTACATAATATCATGAAATACCAGGGAAAGGAGTAGCGCCCTCCCCTACACCTTGGTGTTGTAGCTATCGAAAAGGAAGTCCTCGGGTTACCCTCAACGTCGGTTGACAACTTTACTTTACTATATCATGAAATTCTGATGTATAATAAGCCAAAATCCACGCTATCTTCAAAAAGTCATTTGTATTTTCATTAAAATACGTTGGTTAATGATGTAATGCATATGATTATTCTTGAATATATTTATTTTGATTTTGTATTTGTTACGCCAACATTTCGGAAATCTTATAATTTTGTCTTGATGAATACACGTTTGGTTTTGGATCCATAACGATGTTACTGTAATTTTGAAATCAAATGCTTCTTTAATTTTTTCAAAAATATATGTCATATATGGAGGCGTTCGTGGTATAATGGTTACTGTCGTAACAAATGGACACGGTGACACGAGTTCAAGTCCTGAACCAGGCATTTTGCATTTTCTATCACTTAGGTATTGTGAATTGAATTACCATGACCAGAAAATCCGCCGAACACCTACGCACGATAAACGGAAACACTGGACAGCTGTTTCCACCTTATCAGGTCTCATCAGCAGTGTATATCGTAATATCCACCACTGGAGATCAAACCAGCGACCACAGATTGCAGTGCCGAAATTCTACAACTGAGCCCCCAGTTCATATCGCACACAAGTGACGCCAAATCAACTAGTCATGGTAATTGCGCGGCCATTGCTAGTTGATTTGGTGTCACTTGTGAGTGATATGAACAGGTGGCTCAGTTGTAGAGTTTCGGCACTGCAATCTGTGGTCGCTGGTTCGATCTCCAGTGGTGAAAATTACGGTATACACTGCTGAAGGGACCTAATAAGGTCGAAACAGCAGTCCAATGTTCCGATATATCGTGCGTAGGTGTTCAGCGGATTTTCTGGTCATGGTAACTCAATTCACAAAATTTATTCCTCTACTATAAAAATATGTACATCCTTAGGTATGTTCTAAATCCAGTTATTATCACTCAAGCTATGGGTAAATAGTAGGGCAAACTGACTCTTTAATTTTGCTAGGGCCAGCGGTCTCGGAGAACGGAAAACACTGAATTCAAAACCTTAAATCTCCGTTTAGAACTGACCTTGTCACATTCTGCTCATGCAGAGGTAAAGGTATATATATATATACATATATATACAGTGTCTTAATATGCATGGAATTCCTATGACTGCTAATAACTCTACTAATGATACTGCTGTCTTCTCTTTTTGCTTCAGAGTTGAAAATAATATATTATAACAACTAATAAATACTCAATAATAATGCCTTGGACAAGAGAGGAAAAACATTTTGCGTCATAACTTATTTGGAGACAAAATCATTTAAAACTGTTTCAAAATAGATGCAAACAATTGATATGATAATTATTTATTACTGAAACAAGAAACTAAAAATAATATTGCATATCCTGGAAGCTAATAATTATAATTAAAAAACATAGATTTGAGGTCTCTAACTCAAAGAATACATTTTTACGGGATATGTTCCAAATGAACACCATTGCGCTTGTCTCAAGTATAAATCATTATCATATTCGGGGTTGCATCTATTTTGAAATACCTTCTATATATACATCATCATCAACAACACGTCCCGCTGCTAGCGCGGATCTTCCTGACCGTCTCTCACCACCCCATCTTATCGTCCATTACTTCCTGCATGTCTTCAGGGTTATATCCTGTATCGGCACAGAGCTGCGGTAGGTAGGTTCTAGTTGGTCATCCTGCCTTTGCTAGGCTATGTGAAGGGGTCCACAGGAGTACATTCCCTATGAGCTCGTCCCTACTTCTCCAGCAGTGTCCCGCACGTCTGTTTGGTCTAACTTTGATAGTTTTCGTGATGAGTGATAGGTGGCTGTACAGCTGCTGCTTTGTGGGGTGCTGCCTCCATAACTTGTTCAATATTGCTCACAGCATTCTTGTGTAGTTGCTGTCAAGCTTTTTCTCCATTCGTCTAGTTAGCGTCCATGTAGTGCATCCATTTAACAGTATCAACACGACAGCTGCTGGCAAGAAACTGCGTTTTATTTTATCGCTGTCAATGTCTTTGCTAGTCGCGTGTTGATGTCTGTCTCCGTTAATGAGACTTCCTAAGTAGATGATCTTGTCTACTAGTTTCAGCGAGCTACGGTTTAGTATGAAGACGTCTCCAGTTTGATTAAAGCACATATATTCCGTCTTGTGTGCATTGACATGGAGATATATGCATGCAGCTGCTCGTTCCCGACTACGTAGCAGAGTTTCGGTTTGGGTGGGTGCATTTGGAATCAAACTGTTGTGTTGCAAAAATGATTTGTACCATATACTATATACCAGTAAATAATCTGTATTAAAAACAGTTACTTGAAGGTATAATTGTTTACTTAGGACCAGTGTTATTATCATGCCAGACAAGAGATTAAACGGTATAAATGATATCCTCAAAAATGATGTGTTCGGTATTAAATAATCCACGAATGCTGATTGACCATTAAACAAAGAAACCAATGCAAATTTATAATCATTTGAGTGATTCAAATGTTTTACAATATTTGTATACTTTTTTGCTTTCGAGACGAAGCTTGAAACCATTGAGGAAAATCTAGCAAGTACCTGGCGGAGATAATAAACCGATCTCGGTATCTTGCAATTCAGTAAAGTTCGTCACTTTCATGACCTCGGCAAAAGATACCGAATCGTTCCTCATGAATTGACTCCAGCTCGAGCACAGAAACGAGTTGATTTTTGCAAGGAAATTCACGAAAAACCTGAATGATCTAGCTTTTCCACAAGAGGAAAATAACCTGCTATGACTAATGGATATTTTTCTGCAATCCTTATGTGCATGCGCAGAGGTTAAAGAAAGGACAACTACCGGAACCAGTCACCAAAAATGGGGGTTTCTTACCCAAGGTAATTCTCTGCATCTGGTGGAATTATGAGGAAACAGTTCGACCATCGATATTAACCTTTACTCTGAACGGCTAGTGTTACTCTATGCCATTATAGGACAAAAGTAACCGACATTGCTTAACAAAAATCAAGCTCTTAAGCAAGAAAACAACGCAAGACACCACACCGCTCGAATGACATGAAATAAACTCCAGAAACCAGAGAGAATCGGACTGATGCTTGACCTTGAATATAATCAGGGCCTAACTCTCTTGCATAATTAATTATTCCGATCAATTGTTCAATTCATGTGTTTGCAACGCTTCAACAACCGAACGGGAACGAAAGCTTCGGCTCGAAGGAAAGAACTAGTATCCTCGTGGAATCGAAGGACTAGAAGAAATATTTTTTTTTTATGTGGTGAAACACAATGACCTTCATTTGAATGCTAAGCTGCTTTTGTTTTAACTTGAAGAATAAAAGCAAATAAGTTACAAAAAAAAATAGCAATTTTTTTAACTGACTTCAGTAGTTATTAGAAAACTGTATGAATATCTACAAAGAAATAATTATTATCTGATAGAAATGATTACTTGAAACTATACACTTTTGTATAGATGGTCATTTGATAGAAATATATAATACCATTTACTATGGGGGAAATTATTTCTATTAGATAGGGATACCAGGTGCAAAAATATCCAGAAACAATAATGGACAAATTTAATCCGTTTAAAAATTATTTTATTAGGAATACTAGATGCCATATAAATCTAAATTATTTGAATTACGAATAGTCACTTGAAGCTGTACATGTTTATTAAGGATTATTATTAATTATTTGAAACCATATAACTTTGTGCAAACAAAAGTTTATTATCAAAAAGAAGTAACCAAACCCATATAAATTATAATATTTGAAAGGAAAACTTAAGACCATGAAACTACACAAATTGTTTGTATTTGATAGAAATGCTATGTGCATAAAATCTAAAGAAACAACTCCGTAATGTAAATATAATGTACAATGAACGCATTTATTTAACCTATAGACATAAACTAGTCCTAAACAGGTTGACATGCCGTTAAAATATTAATATTCCATAAAGACTGTAAAATGGATTTCCACTTGAAATTATTGATTACAAGTTTCCTTTCATTTCAATCTAACACAAAACTCGTGGCGTTTCAAACTGACAGGAAACATTTATAAATTTATAAGCAGAAAAACGGTCGTAGTCATTAAAGACATTTTTTTATTCTGAATAATGTAGAATAGCTGACTTTTTATTACGTGGGTTCTCGCGTGTACTCACTTTTATGCATTGGTGAAAAATATGAAGTAAAGAGGTTCTCTGTCACAATTTCAATAGCATTAGCATTGTATTATTCATAATCTGAAATATCACGTTTCTCTTTTTTCTTTAAGCGCAAATAGTGCAGAATATGAAATTCAGCCTGCGTGCCTGGTTGATAAGGTAAAATAGAATGAAAAATACTTTCCAGTTCTGTTGATAATCTGAATACTTTTCACAAACAGCAATTTTCTTTTTAATTCAGTTCTTGACAAGAATTTCATAAGGAATTTTATTGCTACTCTCGAGAAAATATTTGGATAATACAATATTTTCCAATTTCTGCAAAATATTTATTTTCTTAATATTGCTTTGTAGGAGTCCCCGCACGAATCCAGATTCAAACGCAACCATCCCAAAATACTTGGTTTGGTTTGGTTTCTTTGTTTAATGGCATATCAACTCTTTTTAGGTTATTTAATGCCAAAGCCATTCTCATAGAAGAACAGTAGTGGTACTATTTAACCCATAGCTGGGAGGATAAAGGGGTTCATACCTATCCCAAGGGTATTTGCCCGAAAGTGAACGTAATAGCGCGACTGGAGTACGAACTCGCGTACTACGATTCCGCATTCCATCGCTTTAACCATTATACCATGAGGATACCCCTCAAAATACTTGATTCCCCTCAACATTCCCTCTTTAAAGGTGGTTTAAGCGTCAATAGATGAATTCAGATCTGCTGTTGCTGGGTGAAAGTATTCCTAGGAACAGGAAACGGTAGAATGATACACATTCATACAATGTGTGACGTATTTTACGAGGTTCATTCAATAAATAAGGGGATGTTTTTTAAATAATTTTTTTCAGAATTTTATTCATCAATGTGAACACACTGTATTGCTTAAATAGGTTTAAAGAAAAAATAATTTTAATCTCCCAAAAATATTTGTTTTCATGCAATTCAAAAGGTCGTAAAATCAAACCGAGTGCTTCATGGTTGAACAGAGTCAACAAATTTTTGGTGGCAGGGAAGCAGAAATAATGTGAAATTTACAGAAGAATAAATAATTTGTAAAGAGAAGCATATTTTGTAAAAAACAACTCTTTAAAAATGGGCAAAACAAAGGTTTATCAGTACGAGCGTACTCGAGAAACAGCTCATAGACAAGCCCACTCTGTTGGGACTGTAGAATACACTGAGTTGCATCTCTGCAGAGGGTCAAGAACTCCTCAATGAGTGTCCTGTGTATGACATTAAAGAATCTGATGGTGAGTTATGGGGGTCTGAGAAAGGTTGTTTGCTCCTTCATTGCCATTATTACCAGGCCCACTCTGACTCAGCGTAGTAGTACCAGTTAGGGTCTCATCTATGGGACGAATATTACTATTAAACTGTGTGTAAACAAATGATTTATGTTAAATGAAGTTGCTAATGTAATATATCGATGTTTGATGCCATTTAATTGTGTGCAAATAAACTTATGTGTTAGATGGAAATACTTGAAGCATTTAAGTATGTGGAAACAAATAATGACTTCAAAATAGAATTATCCCTGTTAGTTAGGTACGCTTAAATGTGTTTTACAGTGTGCGAAAATTGAATTATTAGTAGTAAATAGCAATACTTGAAACCATTTAACTGCGTGAAAATAACATTATTGATGATAACAATACTTACAAACTCTTGCAAATAAATGATTAATATTAAATTGAATTATAAGCGTTAGATAGGCATATTTGAAACCATTTAACTGTCTCCAAACAAATGAGCTCTGGCTCACTTAAAAAGTTATCAATAAACTCTTTGTTTATATATATATATATATATATATATATATATATATATATATATATATATATATATATATATATATAATTTGGCTTTAAAGAGGATTTGGTTTTAAACAATCTACATTAATGATATGCCATGAAACTCAACTAACCAAACATTTTATAGAATGGAGACACTTAATCTCCTACTTGGAATTTTCGGACATCGAGGTGAGTAAAGAAAGTTACATTAAAAGTCCTCTGAGAGATCAAAGTTTCAACAATAAATAGAGATTCCTATTGCCCACACCTTTGGCCAAAAGCACCTTATTTATTTAATGTCCCCTGTATATGCACATAAATTCATAATTTGATTGTTCTTCGTAAGCATACATATTAGATGAATTGATTAAAAGTGTAAAGGTCAAAGGTTCACTTGGAATATTTTTAAATAATTATATTTTTTGAACAAAATTGATTTAGAATATATTTTTACAGATGTCAAAATCCATGAGAAAGAAAAGAACTCATCTGTCTTTGAATAATATTAAGATATATTTAACAGGTAGCATAATAAGTGACAGGAAAAAAACATTTGAAATGATATCCTAAAAATTAAAAAAGTTTATAAGCATCGGAGATAAGTCGGAGAATAATATCACTTGATTTGATCAATTGATATAAACCCAATTTCCTGAAGACCATTGAGTAAAGACAGTTCCTTTTTTTTCATATATTATCGTTCAACTCAGCGCACATCATGTGTTACTCTTATGTGTCAAAGTGCCTTTAATGGTCTGCATCTTTAATAATACAACTTCCCATCTTGATTAAAGAGGGTCACTTCAGGTTTTCGGACAAACCAGTACATTTGATTATATGGGGAAAATAATGACACAATTTCATGTAATCACCTTCTTCTCTATGATTATTGAATATACACTATTTCAAATGTATAGGCATAAACTTGTATAGAACACGATGAAAATAATAAAAATAGATTCCTGAATATTTGTCACTCTTTTCATCTTTCCATAGTTTGCATAAACCAAGATTTCGGACACTTGAAAGAGACCCAAAAAAGATCCTAGTTACGATGTTATATATCTGCTTTCTCGTTTCGTAGTTATTCTATACCAAAGGCATCCTTGTCGAAAAAGCAGTAGTGGTACTATTTAACTTATTCGGTGTTCTGATTATTGCCGAAGGTGAGCATTATAGCGCGATTGAAGTTCAAACTCGCTAATTACGAAGACTCAGTCCTGCACTTTAGCCAAAAGGGATCCCCCTCTTCATTACACACACACACACACATACACACACACACATATATATATATATATATATATATATATATATATGTGTGTGTGTATGTGTATGTGTGTGTGTGTGTGCGTGTGTGTGTGTGTGTGTACGTGTGTGTGTGTGTTTGATCGCACTTGCGCATCAGGAAGTGCACAACTATACGTAAAAGAAGGGAAGGATAAATAAACATGCTCTAAAGGATATGATTTGTTCTTTACGTTGCGATACTGTGTTCAGACCAAATATTATTTTACAGTTAAAATCTGTTTGTTTCATGCGTTAGTCTTAGATGTGCTTTCCTTTACTTTGTTCCTTGTTGAATATATTGTTTGTAAAAGATAAAATATGTTTCTTGCATATATATATATATATATATATATATATATATATATATATATATATATGATAAAAATAAGTAAAATCACTTACAACGGGTTTCGTTCTTTAATCTAGGGAGAACTTCCTCAGACTCTATTGAGTAAAAAAAAAAAACAGAATATTACTTCTAAACCCATTGTAAGTATTGGATTAATCCCCTTTTCCACTTATTTATATCATCTTGTCAGTTTCACAAACATCTCCCGCCTCTCCATATATATATATATATATATATGCATTCTTCAATCCATTAAATCCGGTGTAAGGAACAATTCCGTCAGGACAATTAAATTATTCAAAATTCGAATATTTAAATATTCCTAGTAAAGATCTCAATGTAAATGATTTCACAGAACAAATATTATTAAAAGGAAAAAACAAAATTCCGTCACATTAGAATTATAAATTTATTTCCATCCTGCTAAGAGCATTGATATGAATCGTCCCCACCCCAAACAATTAACAGGTCTACAGATCCAACATGGAGATAATTCCTTTTTTTTTTTTGGAGTTATTGATTTATATCAATCCTCTTAGCAGGATGGAAATAAATTTATAAACCTAAAGTGAGCGAATTTTGTTTTTTCTTAGAGTATATATATATATATATATATATATATATATATATATATATATATATTCCAGAAATGAATGTGAAATACCATGAAATAATACGAGTTCCCTTCATTAGTTTCCAGAAATTTTTATACAAGCATTTAAAATAGTCGTAGACTCTTGAAGATTCAGTATGTGATTGCTGTATATGTTATGAGATGACTGACCAATGTTTTATGATTTCAGGTTTAAATGAACAGCTACACCAAGAATTGCAATACAACCTACTAAAGCCTGATTGTCACAGCAATCAATATCAAAAAATGCAATCTGGACATGAGGAAATTTTAGAAGAATGATATGCAATAAAATTATGTTTTAAACTTGGAAAAAATGCCACAGAAACGTATGAAATGCTTCAGACTGCAATTATTCGCGAGCAACTGAAGATGCGGAAGATTTGCATGAACTTTGTCCCAAGGGTGCTTACAGAAGATCAAAAATAAAGATGTTGTCATGACAGCAGGGAGATCGTCGAGCTGATCAATTCAGATCCCGCAGTTCTTGATGCTCTGGTGACCTGCGATGAAAGCTGGATCTACTGCTATGACCCAGAGACCAAGTGACAGAGTTCCCAGTGGAAGCATGCTGGCTCTCGCAGACCCAAGAAGGCCAGACAGAGCAAAGCCACCCACAAAATTTTGATGATCTCCTTTTTGACAGTACTGGGATGAACTACATACACTGGGTTCCCACTAGAAAGACAGTTAACAAGGAATACTATGTTGAGGTTTTAAGTGAGTTCAGGAAGAGATTCCTAGGGAAGAGACCAGCACTCTTCAAATCGGGTCATTGGCATTTCCACCAGAAGAATGCACCAGTCTACAACTCCATCTTTGTCACAGACTATTTGACGAAGATGGGCATCAAGGCAGTTCCTCAACGTCTCAATAGTCCAGACCTTGCTCTCTGAGACCTTTGATTATTCCCTAAGCTCAAGGAAAAACTTAGAGGCTGTCGTTATAAGACAATTGAAGAGATGAAAGAGGCTGTGACGAAGGTCACTGACACGCTCACACAAGAAGACTTCCATGGAGCCTTCCAGAAGGTGTTGGAACAGTACAAGAAGTGCATTGCAGCCGGAGACGATTACTTCGGGAGAAGTGTTTCATGTGTGTACTATCAATAAAAGTGCCCATACGAAAAAATCTGGAAACTTCATTTTTTAGCCTTGTATATGATTCGATTAGTGAATTGTTAAAAAAAATTGACTCAGTTTGAAAATTCTCTACCGACTGTTATTTGAGGCTTACATATTAAAAGTGTCAATTATTGCTACTGACTAATCTATGAATGGTGCAAAAAGGTCTTCAACCTAAACAAAAAGGGTTATTTTATAATATATTTATTGCCTTTTTTATGTTGGTTAATCATGTGAAATAAGAAATATATTGTTTCAAGACAACAAACCATTGCTTTGATTTATTTTCAACATTCTATTCGAATTCATCTGACTAAAATAGATAGCTTTTCAGAAGGATTGAAGTTTTATTTTCTCTGATACATATTGACGGAAAAATCTATGAATAATGTTTGTTAGCAAAATCTCTATTCTAAAACTTCATTTACAATACATGAAACTGTTATGAAATACCGTTTCTTTACATACGGGGTGCAATCAAAAAGTTTATTGATAGACCATATATGGAAAGTGAATAAAGAAGGTTCGTTTTCCTCCTTGCAGTTCACACACTTCTTCCGTAAGTGTTTCGGGGCTTCGGTGTCATTAATAAACAGCTAGCAGCAGCTATTATCACATCATCATTTACACTTTTCAACCTATGATTTTTTTTCAGCTCATTCTCGTGTTTGTAAAGTACATATCAGTATCATATTGATACTCACATCCAACAGTGGAAATAAAAGTGCTTTTTACTTAAGCGCATCTCTGTAATAATAGTTTGTTGTTTTTATATGACATATCAACCTTCGTGGTTTATTTAATGCCAAATCCTTCTTAGTAGACGTATAACTATTTAACCCATAAATTAGATGGCGAAGAGGTTCCTACTTTTTCCGAGGATATTAGTGAAAAGGTGAACTCTATAGCGCGACTAGAGTTAGAAATCGTTTACTACACGCTATCGACTAAGCAACTGCAACTCATTTTACTGTAAGAAAAGCATTCGTAAGTTGCACAAATTTCCACTGTTGGCATAAGATGTTATTCTAACTTACAATGGGAACTTGAATAAATCAAAATGATGCATAGATGGACAAAATTGGTTTTATATTTAGAAACCTATTCAACCCATTTCTATTCGCAAACACCAAAGCATTAAAATTAGATTCATTTATTATATTTTGACCCTCGCCCCAGCCCCAAAATGCTATTCCAAGGGGATACACCGGAAGGAAGTAACACATTCCAATGGCCAGTAATCGAAAGAGATCGCGTGGGCGGATTAAGGCTTATGATATAGGACAAGGTGAAGGTCCCATTGTGCCACTACAGTGATGCACCGGAAGAGAGTAACCTCTGAACTGCAGGACAGTTATTTCCGCTTGATGACGATTAAACATTCGATTTCAAAGATCCAGTGGGCGATCGTGTGGGCGTTGAATTATTATATAATTGAGTTGAGTTGGGTGCCAAAGCAGTTGCCAGTAGAATTCCAGACAGCTAAAGACCAGATGTGGTAGGGAAGGCCACACCCGACCGAGGGGGCCCTCGGAACCCCCCGATGGAGTAGACCCCAACATCAGGAGAACAAGAAAGACACAACGTGACGGTCATAACAGTGGGGTCAAAATATGAATTTTATGTTCGGTCTCCAGCACCCTCTCACATGCAAACCTTGAACAACCCTTTCGAACCCTTGCAATAAAGTGAGAGGTAAATATATTGTAAAGAAGTCTTCATGCGTCTTCCTTCCGGCGTTTTCCTTCATACGTCTGTCGTTGATGTTGTGTCGTTGTGATGATGAAGATGTACATGCATACAACACATTCTTTATCACTTATTTGTAGAAATACGAAATTGTTAATGAGAAAAAAAACAATTCTTTGAAAATGCTTTTTTTTCATGTTTTCAAAATAAAATGAATTCTGTTTTTATTGAGTTTCCATTTTACCTTGGCATTCTTCAAAATTCCAACTGATTTCAATATTGGTCAGAATTTCTCAATTGCGTCAGTAATAATTACTTTTCAAATGTGTTTAGAAATGACAAAAGATTGGCCTCAGGCCCCACACTTTCCCGACTTTTTCTGCCAGGTTTGTGTCTCTGTGTGCATATAATTTAAAACAGAAATATTCAGTAAAGATTGTCAAATGGATTTCGATTTGTAATTATTGAATCTTTTCATCGTCGAAAAAGATATCAATATTTAGTCCGGACAATGTTTATAGGCTATTTTTTAATGATTGTAAAGTAGAAAAGATTATTTTGGTTTTAATTTTGAAAAAAACAAAAGAAAAACAATCTGACATTCCCATTACATAAAAAATAATATTCCAATTTAAAACGTGTTTCCGCGTACAATAGGAATGGATGAGAGATATAGAGCTCAACATAGTTTACTATGTCTTCGAGAATGTCTACAGATTTTCACACAATATTAATCAGATATATCGGCCACAATTTTACTTGCTGATTTTGCATACTTGAGCCACTGTTAATCATAGAAAAATTTAGTAAAAGAAGTTTTGTCTAGTACCATTCTATGTCGAGTGATGTCAAAAACATTAAATTTGTGAATCAAATTGTTAAGCAGAATAATGCTTTGAATTAGTATCTACAACAAAAATGTATTGCTTTTGGAGATAGATAGATAGATAGATAGATTGATTTTATTTTCTTTTGCATGTTTTGTTAACGACTACTGGCAATGGTTTTGAAATTATCTTTTTTATTGATTTCTTCTTGTCGTCCCAAAGGATTTCATTTAGTTTTGCGCAGTTTTATAGAAAAATATGAAACAAAGTAATTTTCAGGATCTGCCGACAATCTGAACAAAAACCACTTAGATATAAAATAGAAAAGTTTTACTTTGTTTTTAAAATATCTTGATTATAGCTTCAATAATTTCTGTTGATAGTAAAAAAAATGCTCGAGGGAAAATCTTCAACATCTTCAAGATCGAACCAACTTCAAGAAGTCTTGTAACATGACAAGAAAATGATCAATAAATCATTCTTAAGAATGATGTGTCTTTCCAGGACACATTATATATATATATATATATATATATATATATATATATATATACGTGTGTGTGTGTGTGTGTGTGTGGTGGACGATTGTTAGTGACCACTAAAAGGTGCAAGAAAAAAGAGTAAAAGCTGAAAAAGCAGGAACAGGGACAGAAAAAATCAAGGAATATTTATTATATATATTTTTTCTTTTCTTGTAACTGGTAAAAAATGTATCAAATATAATCGAATGTTCCTGATTGGCGGGCAAGTAAGAAACATGGAAAAATCTAACGTGGACAAACGAACAGTGCCTGTCTCAAAACTAATTGCTCGCTAAATTTAAACTTTAAGTGATGGCAAACAGTTTTAAATGATTACGACAAATATATAGGTGTGTGTGTGTGTGTGTGTGTGTGTGTGTGTGTGTGTGTGTGTGTGTGTGTGTGTGTGTGTGTGTACGCTTAGGACGGGAGCGGTAGAATGAGCAGGCTGCATGTCTGCAGAAGGGTAAGACCTCCTAATTATCCTGGATAAAACATCTAAAACATCTGATGGAGAGGTTCCTGTCAAGGAGTTTTGGGGACTGCGGTGTACATTTCCATTGTCATTACTTCAAGTTTAACTCTGCCTCGGCGGGGTAGTACACATTAGAGTCCGATCTTTGGTTCAAAAGAAATGTTTAATCCTTTTCGATAATTGAAACCATCTAAATGATTATCATCACATGACCGTTGAATTGAGTTATTAGTATCCCTGTGGTCCTATGCTCGTCACGGAGCCCAATATGGTGTGACTACTAGTCATAGTACTTTTTATGGTTATTGTGTTCGTGACTACCGCAATAGCTTCCGACTGTTGGCTTTATCAAATCCTTATGTGCCCACGCTGTATTTGAAAGATCAACGGAGTGGGGTTGAGACAATTCAGCCGGATCTTCATTTGACAGTGGCTAGATTGTCTAACAACAGAAAGAATAGAAAAAAACCGTTGTTAAACAAACAACAAAAAATCATTTTTGTTGTACGACATTTGTGACCCAATATTTAACAAATAAACAATGTTGTCTTTCCTGGCAAAAAGAAGAAGAAAGAATATCGAGAGAATAAGAGAGACGATGAGGAGCGGTCAGAGTGACAGTAATGTCTCTAAAGTCTGGGACTCTGAATTTTTGTAAAGTCTGAATGTTGACCGGAGTGCCTCGGGTCTAGATTGGAACGGATGCTTCTTTGGCAGTCTTCTTTGTCCCTTTTCTCATCCTCTCTGAGGATTCGTTTTTCCATCCCATTTTTTATAGATCAATATCTGGTCTAAAAAAGGGTTCTGATTGGTTGTCAAATAAGAGACAATCAGGAGTCCTATTCCCATTGTTCAGCCAATCTTAGTTCAGGATTATATCTTACAGGTATAAGGAAAACACTTTTTAGATGCTTTGACCAATGGTAACATGTTTAGAGCAATGGAGTTGAACAAAAAATTCTCAGCCTTTTTTGACTGGATGAGCCATGCCCACCTTACCTTTATTTAGGGTGGAGCAAAATTAAATCTCCCTTTTGATATTTGACCTTTAAGATAAGGACTAGAAAAATATATTTTACAAAATGACCCGTTTCATCATTATGATCCATGAAGTTAGTTAACAACCGAAAAATTAAATAGATTCACCGAGCTTTAAAATCAAAATCAATTGCCTCGCACTTAACTGACATTTAGGAACAATCAACCAGCTTTTTAGGTCAACTTAAGCCTTGAACAAAAAGATACTTATTTTAAGGATCTTTTTGTTTTATATATATATATATATATATATATATATATATATAGCTTATAGCGTCATACTTTAAATACTGTCCCTAATTTTAAGGGTATTATTTCAACTGTTAAATCATAAACATTTTTCTGACTGAAATTAATATTAATTATATTAATTTTCATATATTTGATAAATATTAATTTTAACATATCAATTAAGACATTTTACCACACGTCGTTTCATGTCCCATAACAATACTTTGAACGATTTAACTGTATGCAAAAGAATTTGGGTAAAAGAATTGTTAGAGCTAAATTGCTCTACTTAAAACCATTTTACGGGGTACAATAAAACTGTTAATGTCCAAGTGCAAATCTAGAAACAATTAACTGTGACTAATTAAAACTATTACAGTTGGTATTTCTTGAAATAATCTGTAAGCAAATGAAGCAATTAGTGTTAGATAACAATACTTAAAACCATTATTCTGTGTTAAAGCCAATTAGGTACGACTCCTAATTATTACCTACTAACTATTTGTTAATAAACTATATATATATATATATATATATATATATATATATATATGTGTGTGTGTGTGTGTGTGTGTGTATAAAGGATTTCTCAATAAATAACCTATAAGTGTTCGTAAGTCGTAAAACACAACCAACCAAACAACCATGTGTATATATATATATATATATATATATATATATATATATATATATATATATATATATATATATATATAACAGAGAAATCCCTATTATATGGAAATTACTTTTTAATAGTTAATGATAGACCAAAGGAAGAGCGAGCAAGAGAGAGGGGGGAGGGGGAGAGAGGGATAGGGTTTAATTTAGAAAGCAAAACAAAAAATAGATTGCTTCAGTAAAAAAAATGTCAACTGGATATATTAGGTTGTTTAAAAAATACTGACCAGTTTTATGAATATTTAAATGAAAAATCAGTCAGTATTATCCAAACAATGAAATATTGAATTCTATTTTACGACTTTGCGGCGGCTGCTACTGTTGCTCCTGCTGCTGCTGCTGCTGCTGCTGCTACTGCTGCTATTTTGTTTTTATCTGTTTTTCCTATATTTTTTTTATAAGTTCTGGCAGAATTATATCTCAGGTTTTGAATGTAAGCAAATAAAGTCGACACTCTTCAAACTTTAATTTTGCTGAAAGAAAGAAAAATATTTACAATTCTTTTTTCTTCGCTTTGAAATATTGTTCTAAAAATACCATTATCATAAACTGGCATCACGAACTCTACATTCTCGAAGACTCATGTTCATGTTCTGAACAAGTTGCCTTGTTTTTGCTTCTTGTTTTGTGGTTCAGTTCTTCTGCTTTCTATGTCCTACGTGAAAAGATCTGAGCTTTAAGGAATATCGAATGGAAGTAATCCCAATGGAATCATCCGTCCAATGAATGTCAACATGTAACTAGAGGATTTGCCGAGGAAAAATGAACACAGAACTTTCACAGATGTCCTGCTGTGTGCGTAATGGCTCCATCTAGTTGGCAGATTTCACAGATCTTGGAGTATCGACTCCCAAAACTCATGTGTCCTCTCTTGATAACGATTGGATCTAACCTAAACCGAGTATTCTTCTTCTGCAACATAAAACGGTTCAACTAATCCAAATTGCATCACACGAAGCCAAACAGTAACACGCTCTATGAAGAAAGGTCATTTTTTCAGTTGTCAAGTAGCGTCTAGGAGCCGATAGCGAAAACTTTGTTTTTTAACACGACCAGTCAAAATGGAAATGAGTTTTGTTTCTAAAGAATGCAAAAATAACTGCTGGAACATTTTCCAAAGTTGATTTGCTATATGATTTACTGTCAAATCAACTATTTTCCTTAGGTTTGTGTATAACCATCATTTTAAGTTGATGGAAAGTAAAGTTTGCTTGTCGAATTCTCCTGAGACTAAGTGCCAAAATTTCACAATGTCACAGTATGGTAAGAACTCTTTGGTGCCAAAGTAATTTGAAATATTCACAGCGTTGCAATACAAGAATCGTCATTTTTTTAAAGATTTAATCACAGACACAATATGTACACCAATCCATGGCATAATGGCTACTGAGATGTAATTGCTGTTACTGCTAAAACGCCAATCTCCTATCAGCTCACCGCTACTATATATATATATATATATATATATATATATATGTGTGTGTGTGTGTGTGTGTATTTCTCTCTTTTTACATCATCATATCGTGCTGGTAGCATGGATATCCCTGACCCTCTCTCGCCACTTTTCCCTATCGTTCATAGCCTCAGGCAGGTCTTCCGGACAACATCCAGTATCCTCACATAGTTGCTGAAAGTATGTTCGTGCTGGCCGTCCTGCTTTTGCCCGGCCATGTGTGGGGGTCCACAAGAGTACATCACTTATGAGTTCGTCCCTGCTTCTCCAGCAGTGT
Organism: Sepioteuthis lessoniana; assembly: GCA_963585895.1. Taxonomy (NCBI): domain Eukaryota; kingdom Metazoa; phylum Mollusca; class Cephalopoda; order Myopsida; family Loliginidae; genus Sepioteuthis; species Sepioteuthis lessoniana. Next base: position 93,164,367 of record OY757911.1, on the reverse strand, counting down.
CCTGCATGTCTGGTTCGTCTAACTTGAATAGTTTTCGAGATAGGAGGCAGGTGGCCGTACAGTTGGTGTCTTAACACTATTAATTTCATAATATAAAAATCTCACTGGAAAAGTTTTTTTTTTTATGTGGAATTGAAATTTATATTTGCATTTATGTTTTTTAACATAGGTAATATTCTCCGAATCGGCCTAGACGACTACTCTATATACAGTATCGTCTGCGTATTGCCCGGCCTAGACACCAATCCGATTTCTCTCACCACACTCTTTGTGTTTGTTTTGAAAATAAGATCTCCTAGGTTTTGGTCGAAACTTAGTAAGTTAAGGGTCGACACCACAAGAATAAAACAAACCTGCAAATGGATTATTCCTTTCACTATTCACTTTATTTGGTAAGGTACAACTCGTAATAATTTGCTTTCCACACTAAGCGAATTTTACTTTAACTCTACTTTCGTGGATTGACTCTTCTTATGTTATCCAATAGTAAGCAGGAGAGAGGATTTAGCCTGGCTGTGTAGCATCACCACAACTGACTTGGGCCATGTAACTCTTCCATTCAACTCTTGGCTGCTTCCTTAAATATACGAGGTCTAGGCTTACGGAAAAGAAAACTATTTTTTTTCCAGCATAGCACCCCTCAGAACTAAATATTAAATCATATAATCGACTGACCTCAGACCTTACTAATGCCGTAATGTTGAATTTATTAAGAAGATTAAAAACACTATCATCTATTATGCATCGATATCTGATGATCTCACTCGCTTGTTTTGCTATCATTTTGATTTTACCATACACTTATATCCACGAGCCTGCATACATAAGGTGAAGTGGCTAATGAACTGAAGTGTATCCTTGTCATAAGGAAGTTCGGACGCCACACGCACTATTACATTCACTTTCGAACTAATACCCGTTGGAAAGGAATAAGCCTCTTATTTCCTAGCGATGGGTTTAATAGCACCTCTACTGTCCTTCAAGAAAGATGGCTTTGACATTCAATGATTAATTCGTTTGGTGTGCCATTTAAAAAAGAATCTAAGTCATAAATACATATACACATCGCATAGGTCCATATACCACATACAAATACGCTCACATACAAATGCATAAACATATATATACTCTATACCTATATTCCTACATACCCATAGCGACAAGCTCGCACTTATATGCAATAGCATTATTACATCTAAATGAATATTATTTGAGACAGAAAAGCTTACATCGTCATACTTTAAATACTGTTCCTTATTTTACGGGCATTATTTCAACTGTTAAATCATAAACATTTTTCTGACTGAAATTATATACGTTGCGGGTGACTGTTAAAGAATTGGGAGAAAAATCTTCGGCAGTAGATATGTATATTTCAACCCTTTGTTTCCCCAGTCGACTTTGGGGAATGCGAAGCACCCCTCCATTGCCATTGTTCCCAGGTCCACTCTCTCCTGAAAGGGTAGCACCGATCCATTGGTTAAGTAGAAGTAAACTGCATACTTTTACTAAACTGAATTACTTAAAATAGAATTGTTTTGACATTTAACCTACGTAATAAAGCTAACCTGAATTGTTAATATAGAACTGTTTCGACATCTAATTTTGTGTAAACAAAATCCATACTTATATTAAACTAAATTGTTTGAATTAGAACTGTTTGTCTGAACTGAATTGCTTGAACTAGAAGTGATTTTAACTATTGGACTGTGCACTCATGCTAAACTCAATTTTTAAAAAAAAAAGAACTGATTATCTGTTTAAAAATTCATCTTGCATTAAATAACCAACAAAAGTTGATATGCCATAAAACCCAACCAACCAACCAAGATCAAGCTTCGGATAAAAAAAACCCTAACTTTTATGACATTATCCAATTTAAACTCTATTACATGCCAACGTCTCTTTATAAACTTAGGAAGGGTAAAATTGCGTTCAGAGAGACCCTGTCATGAGATCATGCTCGTTCATCTGTTTAAACTAAATTTAAAAGCTGCGACCTCTTCGTGTTGAAATTGATTGCTGTCTCCTATCTTTCTTTCCATTTATATTAACACGCGTGCGAAATTGTTCCTAACTGGACAATGTTCTCCAGTTAGACAAGCCTAGATAGTTTCTCTAGAAATAACGAAGATCTGAACGCCCAAGACCTTCACAATAGATTTCTTTTGATTGATGGTGTTTACTCGAAAGTGTGATAACAGTTTTGTTAGTTGCGGTTATAGGCTGTGGTAAAGTTCTTAAAAAGAAAGAGATAAATATAAAGAGAGTAAAAGAGAGGGAGACAAATGCTGTCTTGAATCCTTTATAAGTAGATGGATTAGCAGCATTAAGTGGACAGCAAAAAAGCTAGAAAAACAGACTACCAGTAAAAACAAAACAAAATGATATATTTTATCTGAATTTTGGAGAATAGGAATTATTATAAGACACTGATTTACTCAAACTGATGTCCATATCTTGGCAGTAATATATATAGATATATATATATATACCGGCTGCGAGAGGTAAATTGTCACCATTACAAGTTAGTGATTTCACCTATGCATTTTGTTTGTGTCAGGTTGTGCCTACTGTACAGTAAACTAGAGTCAGAAGGTCACTCTCTGTGAGGAAATCAGTATCATGGCAAAATTTACTCCTCCAGAAATTTGGAAACTCTAGTCTGCCTTTCACGACGAAATATTCAGTATCATGATTTCAGTGTGTTTGGCTTTCAATATGAAGACAACACCGAGGAATCAAAAAGAGTTGGACTATTCTACTGGTAATTACGAAAGTACAACAGTTAGGTAACCTCACTTTGATCATTTGGATAAGAAAAGGTATGCCGCTTTTATTGGTGAGATCAACGTCAGCCTTGACCACGTTCCCAGAAAATCTATCGTGTCAAAAACAAGGGATGTGGGAGTGTATGAGCTTCTTATCAGGCAGTGCATGAAAATATTCGGTATTTCTCATACAAGATGAGAAAAGATCAGTTTTTTTTTATCACAGGTCATGAAAGACAAAAGGGAAGACCGCGCTGATAAGCTTTTGAACAAAATCACCCATTTTTTCAACTGAAAATACGTTGGTTTTTCTCAAACGAGTAGAACTTTTGCGAGGATCAGATGGTGAACTCCCAGAACAACCGTTGTCTTTCACGATTCCTTCAGGATATATCGATATGATGAAAAGTAAAAACCCGGTCCATTTCATGGCTTTTTGGGTAGTGATGTTTCGCTATATAATTATTTGGTATTTTCAACTTGAAAACTCTCTGGGTTCAACTGCACATACTCAGTTGCAATATCAGTGTTTTTAGAACGAATGTATCAATGTATTTAAGACTCATTTTAAACTGGTAAATACTTTCTAATTAATTACAATTTCCTTGTTTTCATTGGCAATATATATATATATATATATATATATATATATATATATATATATATATATATATATATGAAGTTCATAATCACTTTAAACATTATCCAAAAGAAATCTAATTAATCCATAAATGAGATTCTAGCAAGTACTGCCATTCCAGGTCTATGTGGACGGAGAATAGTGTCAACGAACAGATGATTAAACACTTTTAAAAGTTATAGAACTGGGACCTCAACAGTAGATGCAGTTTTGTACCATTCTCAGGACAGCTTTTTATAGGGTATATTTACCATCTTCAAATGATGCAGTAAGTGTATTGGTAATATGCGACTATATATGAATATTTATTTTTGTAAATCACCATTTTTCAGCTGAAATTTGGAAACGTGACTTCTTGTCGGGTTATATCTTGAAAAACATGGTTTCTCGCTGATTATTTTTATTTTAAGACATCCATTCAATGAGGAAACATTTTTTTCTTCTTGATACCAAGGTATATAATGGCAGTATCAATAGTAATCAATGAAATAGTGCTCAACAGAAAAATATCGAAGCGCCAATATAATATTACGTGATAATCTAGAAATTATGAAACTTATAAATTATAAAAGTAATGAGATGAGTGAATTTATCCATTTTTTCTTCTTAATGATTTATATATATATATATATATATATATATATATCATTAAGAAGAAAAAAAATCACTTAACTCATTACTTTAATTATATATATATATATATATATATATATATATATATATATATATATATATATATAGTATTCTTAGTTCAGTTAAACCGGAGTTGGGAGTAATTCCATCAGGACAAGAAATTATTCATGAATGAATATTTAAATTTTCCTGGTAAAGAGCTCAATGTACCAATAATACAGAGCAATAATTTCTTTAAGAAAAAACAACTAGTAAGCTAGTTCGAACTTCAGTTGAGCTATTATGTTCACTTTTGGGTTCATACCTTTGAGAAACACTTATACTTTTATCTATGTTTATGTGTTAAATATTACTACTACTGTTCATCAACAAGGATGATTTTGTCTGAAATGACACAAGAATGTTGATATGCGATTAAAGAAAGAAACCAAACCAAAACTATTCTTAGGCAAAATCATGGTTTGTTAGTTTTATAATTAAACATTTTATAGCAAAGTAGATTTTTGTTCCTGCAAAAAAAAACTTTTGTCACGTTACAGATTTGACTCCAACTTTTGTAAAAATATGACAAATCCATGCCACCTAACTGCATTAAGTCGTCCTGCTTGAGTTATTCTTTCCGTGCCATTACTTCCAGGCCCACTGAGACCGGAGAGTTAATACCTATGAGAATCCAATATATAAAGTCAAATAGATTTTCTTGCAATATATTTGTAGTAGATAGAAATATTTGATATACAACCAGGTGCAAAAAGACCAAAAAATTAAATTTAAACGTATCCTGTACGCAGTTACCTAACCTCCAGGTTATCCTTGCTAGTTTGACATGCTCTTAAAATCAATCAATCAATAAATTGAAAAAAAATTTTTAATCCAGCTAAAGAGTATCATTGCTTTCAAATGAAAACTTAATTCAATCATTTTAAATAATAACCTATCGGTATTTCAAATCCTAATTTTCTAGATGATTATCTAAATTTGCACCTTGAAATATTGACGTGGCTTATATCAGTTAGTAAACGTGATTTCAATCTTGAAAAGAAAAATTGAAAATTGCCTTTTAACTTCATTTTCAAGAAAAAAAAAATTGAGAAACTTATTTAAAATTCAGTAAAAGTGTATTTAAAAGCTTTTACCGGATTCCTTCATTCCCTGACCTTTTTTGTACTTTCCTCATTCCATTAAACACGGTACGATATTCATGATTTTGTAAAAGTATTTCTTTTTATTTTCTCACCATAATGCTAGGCTAGAAGGTCGTTGATTAAATTCAAAGAAAATTTTACTTACAAAATAATTACGAAAGTGGTATAGATACATACTTTTCATGAGATAACAATATTAATCAGTTGCATTTGTTTATATTTAACCAAATCCTCATGTAAGGAATCATCATAGTTATTGGAGGTGCCCGTGGTGTAGTCGATATCGTCATTGGAAATGGACACGGCGACACGAGTTCAAATCCTGGACGAGACTGACTGCATTTCACATAGCACTAATACCTTTGGGGAAGGTATAAATCCAATTATTCTCCCTCCAGCTATGGGTAAATAATAGGACAGACTAGGTTCTTCAGCCTTGGTTAGGCAACTACTCTAGGAGAAGAAAAACTCTGAATTCAAACCTGCTAAACTCCGCTTAAAAATTGACCTTGTGTCATATCCTGCCCGAGCGGAGGGGTTGGTAAATAGTATCATAGTTATTGGTTAAAGAGCTGGACTGCGGCTTCGAAGTTAAGTGAGTTTGATCTGCAATCGCTCTATTACATTCACTTTTGGACAAAGACCATCTGAAAAAGTATGACCCCCTTTATCTACTACCTATAGATTAAATAATATAACTGTAGTTCTTCTACAAGTAGGGATTTAGCATTAAATACCCCACGAAGGTTGATTTGCCATTTAACAAAAGAAAGCAAACGAATCAACTCTATAACGAGCAGGATGTTTAAATTCACAGTTTTTCTTCTCCTAAACTTGTTGCCTTACCAAGTTTATGGGCCAAGTCTGACCAACTATTTACCCATAGCTAAGCAGATAACTGAAAGATTCATCCATTTCTCACGTGCATTGGCGTGAAGTGATATGCAAACAGCTTCGTTTTGGATTTGAACTCGGATAACTGATTCCATTTCCTTATGTAGATAATCCTTACACTAATCTCGCCTCCAAATCTTGCATGGGTTCTTTCTTTCAAGAGAGGGAAATCTAATCAAATCATAAGATAACATTTAGTATATTCAAATACTTCGAATAATGTGCCAAAACTAAGCTAAGCTTAATAAGTACTTACATAACTTCATGTGCAAAAATCAACAATAATATTAAATCACCAATAATGTTTAAAATGCGTATAAAAAATAAGAGAAATGATGTTTAACATAATATCCTTAAGCAACATTCAATCATTGATTTTTCATCTTCTACAGGAAATCCACTAGTTGAGAATTCCACTTATTTTGCACTTACCCAGTCGGCTGGTGGGAGGGGCTGTAGAATACACCGACGGCTTCTCTGCAGAGAGTTAAGACCCCCCCATCCCGCAACAAGTGTCTGGGGGCCTAGTTGGCTGGAGTTGTAGAATACACCGACTGCTTCTCTGCAGAGGAGTAAGACCCTCTCCCAACAAGTGTCATGGATATGACACAAAACAATCTGATAGTGAGGTTCCACTAATGCTAGAGGTTTGGGAATGCGGAGTACCCGGTCATTGCCATCGCTCTCAGGTCATCTCTGATAGGGTCCAAACTATGGGTCAAATAGAACTAAACTGTGCCCTTATGCTAAACTGATTTGTTTGAAGCAGAACTTTGACATTTTATAGTCTGTAATCAAAAATCTGTATGCATACTAAACTGAATTGTTTGAACTTTTATCAAGATGATTTAATTCGGTGTTCAGTAGCCAAAAAAGTTTTAATACTCCGTAAAACAAAACGACCAACCAACCAACCAAGCAACTTATTTTGCACAGCATTCAAGAACTTTTATTTGCAAGAGAACTTCGCACCTATTGCATTTAATCATTTTCTGAATTCATTTGACGTTCGCTGTTTAGAAAACATAGAACACGATTTGAAATTCGTTTTCTGTCAGTCAAATTTGAGAATTTCAAACAAAACAGCAAATAGTATTATGTTACTAAAAGAGAATATTTCAATAGGAGGACATCAATAACTTAGACTATCCAGGCAGTTTTGAATTAGCTGCGGTATTTTATCTCCTATAACCTACTGAACAATCCTGTTTGAGAAAGCTTCTTAAATGCTTCTTAATAAAAAAAAAAAAAGAAGTAATTTCTTTAATGTAGTTTTAGTAAGACTTTTGGAACGCCACTTACATAAATTAACTTTCACTGGAGGTCATTGGAAAAATTGTTTCCTTTGACATAATATACGTGGATAAAGCCATGCCAGTTCTTGAAATTTTGATATTGAAGTGATTCTTTTTACGCATATTTAGGATTTAAATCATTATCTTCTGCCTTCTTTCTACTTATTGTTAACAGATTTAAGTTGAAGTGCTAATTGAGATAATGTTTGTCACATGTTCCGTCGGGTCTATCACCTAACGCCTTTTCTTACTACGGTTATTTTAGCCCAACAAAATGTTAGTTTGTAAAGACTGTTTCTCTCCCTCAAAACTTTTGTTAATTTAATTCAATGCAGAGAGCAAAAAAAAAAAATATGGATTTTTTTTCGGTTCCTAGAATATTAAAGATGAGCCCATACCGTTATGTAGACGACGTTTATTACAGAGGTGTCTAAGTGTGATCGCCTGGTATCGAAAGAGGAAAATCATCATCAACCATTTCTTAAAATAGGACCCTTCATGATTTTTTTCTTTCTTGGAGGGCACAGAAAGAAGGAAAGACAGATTTACAAGTCACATGAGATGAAATATAAAACTATTCCCTCGATAGATTTGGTATTTTAATGTTGAACTTTACTTTTTTCTTAAGGCATTCGTTACTTTGATGTTTCCAATCACCTGCCGACTTTGAACTGACTGTGAAACTTTGTATCTATATAGGTGTATGGCTAGAAGGATGTTTTGCGCTGCTCAATATATATATATATATATATATATATATATATATAAATATTGTGCAGCGAAATATATATATATATATATATATATATATATATATATATATATATATATATATATATATATGAAACTTATAAATATTGAAGTTTTGATATGTTTTAATTTAAAATGTAAAAGAAAGACGTATACCAAGCTCAGCAACTTATATAATATATTAATGCTGTTTGCCGAGTCATCTAGTTTTTATCCTGATGAGTTATGTACGAATTTGAGAAAGATTATGAAGTACGTAGACACACACACACACACACACACACACACACACACACACACACACACACACACACACACACACTTATAAATATATATATATATATATATATGATTTTTAGAAATGTTTTGCAAGTAACTCGCTTCTGCTGCGTATATCAAGTAGTTCAAACGGTGAAAACTACCCACTGTATTAGTAGCCTCCTAGTCATTGGTGCACTGATATGTTGTTAATTGCTTCTCTCTGTGTGTGATTTGTAAACCGCACTGATGTATGTGAAAGGCAGTCTAATTCGTTAGCTTCTGCTTTACTAGTTTCATAGGGGCAATAATGTCGCAAGAGTAACCAAAAAACATTTGGCGTGCGAAAAGTGAAAGTGCACTTGAGTAACCAAATGATTTAGGGTTTTAGAAACACTTGAAACTGCCAAATAGTCCATAACGTTACTAAAATAGTGCAAAACGTTTGAGTACCCTCGTATATATATATATATATATAGATATATATATATAAAGTAAATAAAGTAAAGTTGGCGACCCAAACAGAGGGTGACCCGACGGCTCCTTTTTTATTAGCTATTACACCGATGTAAATTGCAGGTCGCCATTTTCCCCCTAAATTGTACCACTTTACTCTTTATCCGTACCTTATAACGCTGAGTGTTGAGCAAGGTTGTATCAAGTACTTATTTCTTAGTCTTTGGTATGAATCGACCTGGGATTGAACCCCGGTCTTTCTGGTCATTGCCGAACACTCTATCTACAAGACCAATGGATCTACTGAGGGATTATCAAGATAATGATACCTAAAAGTATTTTAGATATAGTGTTTAATGTAAATTTATATGAAGATGACTTAAAGGAAAAGCAGCCTTTATAATAAATTAATCGTAGGTTCTTTGGACGAAACATGGCTTGAATATAAAGAAATAGCTCTATTCAACATAAACATTTTTCTGAGAAAGAAATATTAAATGATTAAGACAATAATGAGCAGCCTTTATTGTATAACAAATTAAACAACTATTTATTCATAGTCTGCTTTGACTTTGCTGGGGTCAACATTTGTTGGTTTTCTTTATGCCGAAGCCAATTTAACAATCATGTTTTTTCAAATATAAGTTAATGTTCCCTTTTCAGTTGATACTACATCGAGGTGTAGGGGAGGACACTAATCCTTTCACTGGATTGCTCCAATTTACCCTTGATCTGTACCTTGTAGTGCTGAGAGTTAAACAACGTGCCATCAAGTACCATTTTTGAATGTTTGGGACGACTCGTCGTGGGATTTATACCCGGTCTCCCTGATCATTGACGGACGCTCATTAGGCCAATCGGCTAATATGAATTAGACGATGTCCGACTTTCTTATGGAATGAATCTTTATTGACTGATTTTAATGGGATTTAATTCAATATGGGACTATATCATGCCGAGATGTTAGGAAATTGTGTACATTCCGGAAGAGATCTGTTTGATCTAAAGATGGGGCTCTGACAATGCTAACTCTCTGGACCAAAGCATACGAAGTTTAAAAGACACTAAGGTGTAATTCCACACTTCACTTTCTTTGAGATTTGAAGACTCACCACCGAATTTTGTCTTTGATTTTAATCATAATTTTTAAAGATTTGGTTTCATATAGTTTGGTTATTTTGTTTAATGGTATATCAAACTTCGTGGGTTACTTAAAACCAAAGACATCATGGTAGAGAAATAGTTATGGTAGTATTTAACCCATTGGGTGTAGATGGATAAGGTGGTTCATAATTTTTCGAGGTTATTAGTCTGAAAATGAACGGAATAGTGCGACTGCTGTTCGAACTTGTTAAATATAACGTCACAGCCTAGCACGTTAGCCCCTACACCACAGGAATTCTCCTCTTTAAACTATTTTTGAAATAAATATTTTCTACATGAACTATTGGAAAGTGAATATTTTTGAAAATATTTTCATTTAATACTTGGGTAATTTTCTAGGAAACATCATTTGTCCTCGTGTCAGTTGTTAAAGATATGTTATATTCTCATTGGAATTTTTAGCAGAGTGAATAAGAATTACAACTGGGTCTATGTTCACCTTCAAGCTCTTTCTTGTGCCCCAATCTTCTAGGGAAACTATTTTTTTCAGAGACGCCTCAGAGAAGACGTGCACATTGGACTACTAACAGTTAGAAATAACATCAAATTTAAAAATCAATCACAAAACAGGCGCATTTGAATTCTATTTAAGTCATGAAATTCTACCCTGAAAATTGGTATGAATATATAAGAATTACAGTCCTATAAAAGTGTTTAAAAATGAAATAGAAGCGACCGCTTTCTTCCTCCAGTGTATGCCTGTGTCCAACTGTGTGACCGAAAATAAGGGCCAATCACGTGAACAGTCGTGGTAAATGTTAGAAAGTGTCACACACTAAGATTAGGTATTTTTTAAAACGATCAGTAACTTCCAAAGCAACAATAAATAACATATTTCGAGGTTTTAAAAGTCGTTCCCCACTACAAAGGGTGGGCTACGATTTAGTAAATTATAAAGCTTTCTATGATCAATTTGAGAATGCCAAGTTTCATCAAAACGCGTTATTTTGTTTTTGCTAAAGTTGATTTCACAGATATCAAGACCCGAAGAGTCCTCGTTGCGTGATACCTAAAGAACTGGACAGCAGTCTCGTTGTAAGTAACTGAGTTCGAACTCTTTCATGTTTACTTTTGGATTAATACCGTTGGGGAAGACATGACAACCCCAGCAATTGGTTGAATCAAATAACTCCTGTTCTTCTACAACAATGACTGTAGTGTGAAATAACCCATGAAAACAAGAACCAAAATTGAAATTCACTAGAAATATGCAAATTTTTGTTTAAATTAATTCTATGTTTATTTTAAGTAATCAATTTATGTAATGACACCAGGTTATTTTGTTATCTTTTCTTTCTCTCTACTAATATATATATATATATTATATATATATATATATATATATATTTATATATATATATATATATATCAAAAGGAATAGGTCCACCAAGAGAATTTGTGTTTTTGTAAACGTACTTTTGAAAAAATCGGCAATAAACATTATTACATATCTACTATACACACAAACATACACAAACACACACAACGACCCAGAATGCAACAACGAAAAACTTAATGGTATATCTAATATCAAAGAGAAATGTGGGAAGTGAACCCGACAAGGCAGACCAGGAGACACACTCTGAGAAAGAGAAAGAGAGGGGGAGGAACAGAAATCTAACACAAAAGAGTGACCTCTATATAAACCGGTACAAAAGTTGAAAAAAAATTCAATAAACCTACCTAAGTGAGTTCAAGCCTCATTGGGTGCCCTAATCATAGGGCCTTGAGCCAAATCCAAGTAAAATGAAACAAGTAAATTACTAAATGTTCATTGTAGAAGCAACAAGCTGGAAAAATACACATATGTAAGAAAAAATAAATAGTTATTTAAAAAAAAAAAATCTCTTCGCGGACCTATTCCTTTTGAAATACGAGGATCATAATTAAGTTTCCAGCCTTTTTTCGTATGGGCACATTTATTGATAGTACTCATATGAAATTCTAGTCCCCTTCGAAGTAATCTCCTCCGGCTGCAATGCACTTGTACCGTTCCAACAAGTTCTGGAAGGCACCACGGAAGTCATCTTGAGTGAGCGTGTCAATTACCTTCGTCATAGCCTCTTTCATCCCATCAATTGTCTCATAACGACAGCCTCTGAGCTTAGGGAATAACCTAAAGTCACAGGGAGCAAGGTCTGGACTATAGGGAGGGTGAGGAACAGTCTTGATGCCCATCTTGGTCAAATACTTCGTAACAAGGATGGAGTTGTGGACTGGTACATTATCCTGGTGGAAATACCACTGACGCGATTGGAAGAGTGCTGGCCACTTCCGACGGAATCTCTTCTTGAACTCCCATAAAACCTCAATATAGTAATCCTAACCCTAACCCTTTGGCCAATCAACCCTGGTGTTCTGACTTCCTTGCTCCTCTTATACCTCTCATCATCTCTCACAAACTCCCTGCTTTCCTTGAATCTCTTATGCCACTAAAAAACTGATGCTCGATTCATGCAAGATTCTCCAAAAGCAGTCTGAAGCATTCCATACGTTTCTGTGGTATTTTCCCAAGTTTTAAACAGAATTTTATTGCATATCGTTCTTCTAAAGTGTCCTCACGTCGATATTGCATTTTTGAAATTCAACAGCTGTGACAATCAGGCTTTAGTAGGGTGTATTCTAATTCCTTTTGTAGCTGTTCATTTGAACCTGAAATCATAGAAATTGGTCAGTCATCTCATAACATGTATATCAATAACATACTGAACCTTCAATAATCTACGACAATTTTTAATGACTGTACAAAAAAGAGTGGAAACTTAGTGAATGCACCACGTATCTACTTTTTTCTCTGTTTGAATATAAAAATGAAACGTTCATATATATATATATATATATATATGTGTGTGTGTGTGTGTGTGTGTGTGTGTGTGTGTGTGGAATCGAAAAATAACTTCCTATTTTAAAATAATTATAATAAAAAGAATAAGGTTAAGAAATAGATTATATGAAATCTAAATGGGATAGTTACTTTTCAAGCACCCTGTGTATTTAGATTTATCAATCTATCTACTTGTTGGCAAAATCATCTACCTCCTCCCATAATACAGAATAAAACTAAAATATCTCACATTTTCTAGGAAAGTTCATATGCATTTTTCACAAATGATACAACAATTGATTTGAAAAATTTATATTCATTGTACGATTATATTTACATTTTAGTTGTTCTTTGAGAGTTTTACACAATCCCATGCAACTAATGAGCAAACAAGTCACTTTAGGCAATGGATAGTACCATAAAAAGTCTCAATATTTCGGGTCAAAATCAACCCGTGAATAATGGCATTGAAGATGTAGTACATATTTTCCAAATCTCATAATGAGATCCAGTTTAGCTTCTTATCCGGGGAAACTCCTTTTTAGAGGTCTGGCTTTAAATCCAGACATATTGTTCATCTAGTCTGGTTGCATTCCATGGCTACACAGCCTAACCTGCCCTTTTATTTTACTCATTATGGTGGCATTTTCAAATGAAAACAGTTATTTTCTTTGAGATTCCAACAGACACATGATTTAATTGATTCTCCGAATAGAAAACTTGATCATATCAAAATTTTATCAATAAAAATGATTAGCTTCATTCCCATAGTCACCTGTTGAAATACATCTAACACTTATGGCACAGTATGAAATGAGATATCAAAGGAAGAAAGTTATTTTTGCAGATGTGCCTTATAAAATTTAATTTCAAACATTGCCTCAACACATAGCATCTGTTTTATGATTTTTAGATAAAGAAAAATGAACGGAATGATACTCCCTTTGCTGTTGATAATCTTACTGCAAAAATAATATATAGATTATAAGTTTCATTTATTTATAATAGATTTACAAAATAAATCATTCAAATCTGGAAATTAGAATGTGTTTAAAGAAATTGAAGTCTGAAGATTATTCACCATTTGAAAACAGGAAAGATACCAACAACGTCATACAGGCTTTGTTTTTTTTCGTCAAAATATTTCATTTTACAGTGAAATCTGACGTGTGTGAAATAGCTTTTCGTTGGGAATACGTATATTTTTAAACGGTATGTGTTTATCTCACCACTCCAACACGCGTGGGATGTGGTAAGTTTCATTTATTTAATCAGAGTAAAGCTGGATGACTTCAAAGTTTTATTCCACATAAAATGCTGGCCTAACCAAGACTATTTTGGTGTTGTTTTTTATTCCATCAACCACGTCCTTGCCTGGAATAAGTATTTATTCATCACCCCACCACCACGATCATCATGTGGTTACATTTTAGGCAAAGCAAAGTTGGTTTTAATTTAGAATCTTCCTTCTCCAAAACCAGTTACTTAACCAAGGCTAAAGAACCCATTCTACCCTACTATCTACCCATTGCAGGGTGAAGAAGAGATGGATTCATGACTTTCCCACTGGTATTTGCGTGAATGGAAACTCTAATATCCTCGTTTAAGAATAGAATACGGAATTCAAGTTCTATTTCACACGACGATAAGTGCATCTCTAAATTAAAACAGAAAGATTATTGAAATCCCCACACATGGCCGTGCAAAAGCAGGACGACCAGCACGAACATACATTCAGCAGCTATGTGAGGATACGGGATGTTGTCCTGAAGACCTGCCTAGGGCGATGAAAGATAGGGAGGAGTGGCGAGAGAGGGTCAGGGATATTCGTGCTACCAGCACGACATGATGATGATGATGATGATATATACTCACACACACGCGCACACGCACACACACACACACACATATATATATTTATATATATATATACACACACATATATACACACACACGCACATACATATACACACACACACAAACATATATATATATATATATATATATATATACATATATATGCACGAACGAAATATCACATGCACATATACGCATAAATTTGCAAGAATCGGGCATTGACAAAGAAGTTTAGATAGTAATCTACACCTCTAGACATCATCAGTTTATGAAAAGTTTCCCGTTCTTATTACTCGTCGTTTTTGATATTTTAGATTTTAAATTTTGCAGCAATTATAGATTCAATCTCAATACTTTTTTCATCAGACATCGCATACTATAAATATCGGCGTCAGAGTCAATCTTTCTTATCCTGAAAAAGTCTATACAAAACTTGGAGTTGACATATACGACAGGGTTAAAATCCAAATCTTTATCGCAGAGTTGTCAACCAATGGCAAATTTTCATTTCAGCCCGGTTGCAATTTACGGTAATTTTGAAAATAATAAGAGAGAGTCAGTTCTGTTAAACTCCACATATATTCATTTCTGTTGAACTCCACTTGTATATATCCTACTCGTACCATTGATGGGGTAAATGTGTACACAATCATGAAGCTCTAGTGTTAAAAAAAGACAAACCTTCGGGCGTAAGGATTGGCCTAATGAGTAGAGTGTGCACCAATGGTCCAAGAGACCAGGGTTCAATCCCAGGTCGAGTCATACCAAAGTCTTAAAAAATAGTACTCTATATCTCCTTGCTTAACACTCAGCAAAATAAGGTAAGTATCAAGGGTAAAGTGGAGCAATCCAGGGAAAGGAGTGGTGCTCTTGGTGTAGTGACTATCGAAAAGGGATATGCATACAATTAAAAGGGAAAATCACACGTGCTTTACATTTAGTTACCGACTGGATGATAAGAGCTCTTAATAGAAACAAAAGATTGTATCTAATCTTTAAACTCACGGCCTATTTGCTGGATCACTCGGCACCATATTTGTTATTGTTTTTACGAATACTCGTTTTATTAGTATTTATCATAATATCTCTCTTACCTTTATTAGTTGTATACATCAAGTGGCAGTATGAGATCGCGGATTTTAGAAGGCAATGAGAATTGAGTTATACCACAAAAAAGCATTTAATGATTTTATTGAAAGCCTAATCAGTTGTTTCTTTTTTAATCAATCTTGGGAAGTTAACACTAAGAAATAGCTAATGACAACCAATGCCATAAACCAGCTGAGAGCGTTGCCCTAGGAAGTGTTAGAAAAAGGATGGGACTGTCAATGGTTGGTTCAGACGTACAAGTCGAATATGAGAAAAATAGAATCGAGTTTTCTAAAATTTGCTGCGTAAAAACCCAGGTCTAGAAAATTAATTTCGGTTGACATAATCACCAGAAAAAAAGCAGTCCATACTGGAAGACCACGTGATGGTTTTTAGACAGCCGGTATAGACTGATGGGTTTTAATAAATGACGAGATCTCTCCATATAATAAAATACACCACGAAGATTTCATAGTTGTCATCAGTTTCGGTCAAACAGCACCCAGAGGTAGAAGAGAAGCCTTTATCAATCGCAATTGCCGGAAGTTTCTTTCAAAAATTGCCAAGAGAAGCAATTCTGGGAAGCTTTGCAGCTGTCACTTGCAGATGGAAGTAGTATCTCAGCCGTTAGAGTAGCGAGCATTTCTCAGTGATTTTTTTATTGTAATTGATTTCCGTTTTAGAAGAAGAAGACGAAGAAGAAGAAGAAGATGAAGAAGAAGAAGAAGAAATCTAAAATTCGTCAATTCTTTTTCGTAATAAGAAAGCCATCTCTCTTGCTACTAAATACTATTTGCTAAAGTTAGCATCGCCCATAAGGTTTTCTTCAGCGCCTCAAATGTATTAAACTTATTATTCGTTACCGTAGAGGCGACAATTTTTTCTTGATTGAAATTAAGGCTGTTTATTGCCCTATTGTTTTGTGAATGCGCTAAGTTTGGTAACAGAGACGCTGCATGTCAACGCCGAGATTTTTACTTCAGTTGATAAATATAAAAATAGGCTGAAGATCGACAATTGAATGAGAAGGAAAGCTCGCCATTTTTTAATGTTTTTTTTTTTAACAATTGGTGACCATGTAAACTGATCATCTATGTTGAATATAAAATATCAAAATAATAATCCGACTCTCTTATTTAGTTATGAAAAAGTTCTTATTCAGACTCTTTACAATTCTAGCAGTCCGACGCAACCATGAGAAGAGAAGATGACCTTGTATGGGTTTATGAGCAATTCTCGATCGCAGGTAAAAACTAGCACACCCCATCCTGTTTGATTATCACCAACGTCTAAGCCAACTCCAATCTTCGGGTTTTAAAACTCAACTCCCTGAAAATCCAAAATCATTTTTCTTATATAGTATCTTATTAATTATTGAATTGGTAAGTCATATAAAACCACGTATCATTAACTTTTATTTAATTGAAATCAATGTTATCCTAACTTGACGACATCACTCGTTTACTTTTAACGACACGCGGCCTCAGCAATATTTTGAAAACGCGCCACCCCGGTGATATACAAAGCAATCTGTCAAACCTGACATCTCGGACACGTGCAAGAATTACACCATATGAACATTTGCAACGAAGTACACTTACACTTACACTTAAAGATTTGTAACTATTCCATAACCTCACCGAACAAAGTGATAAAATAATTAATATAATCAATTATCAATTGAATTATTAATATAATTATTTACCACACTAATTATTTTACTGACCATAAACAGAGAAGAAACAATGATATTAACTGGTACTGACTTCGACCAGTTCATATTTGATATCAGTACTTAGAATTATATAAACCAACTGAAGACATCCCGTTCCCATTATCAGATATTATTAACTCGTATATTGTATATCTTCATTTTAGTTGATTTTCATCGCATCTTACTCAGACTTTCAGTCTATTGCAGTGATTGCCATAGATGGACATCGTTTTTGTTGTTCATCAATGGCAATCCCATTTACAGACAGTATTTTTTTCATTACCACCACTGCTTATTTAATCTATCTTATATTCAAAATTTATTCAAAGTGTTCTTTAAAAAATACTTGCATTATTTATTTTATTTGTTGCTTTTTAAGCAAAGAGTAGTGGGTGTTGATCCTTTGTTTATCCTGATGTGTTGAGAATTTTGAACAGTTTTACATCGTAGCACTCAGAAACCGTCGTGTCAGCTTAGCGTAATTGACAGGTAATGACCCTTAAGAGCTTTTTGAAAAGTAGTCTGAAAGCTTGATTGGAGCATTGTATAATGAGGTAAATAAAATCCAAGAAGTAAGAAATTAGATTTTAATGTTAATTAGTTAGTCGTGAGCTACTTAAATTAACAGACCTTGGTTTGTGCGGTTATTTTTTCCATTTGTGGTTTGAATACCAACACCAGGCTTTTGTACGAGTCGGTTATGTAAATGAAACGACGTGTAAGTAAAGGAAAAAAGAATGTGCAATCCAAAGAATATGTTTTCGTATTTGTTATTCATTACAGCAGAGAAGTTAGAAACAGCATAGAACAACAAAAGCAACCACCAGCTGAGAAGCCTGTAATACACTGGTGTCCGAATTGATAAGATTTTTTTCCCAATGCAATATCTCCTTTAGTGAGCTAGCTGTAATAAGATATACTTTATTTACTTCATAGACCCGGGTTTTGCCGAGGTCACCAACGATCGGTTGTGCAAGCGGTAACGTGAACTGGCGGGTCAATGTCTCTAACGCGTGATTGAAGTAGATGACATAAAATGACGAATTGCTTCATTCACCCTCTCACTTTTAGTGTTTGAGAGACAAAGAGAAAATCGTTTACGGGAATTAAGAACAAGGAATTGTTCAAAGATAGAAGAATCGTCCCCCATTGAAAAAGAATAAAATACGTCGAGCGTTACATCCATCATCGGTTTTCACCAATATCGACCAGGATAATTTAAGAATTGGGGTGCTAAGGCATGAGATGAATTATGTTTTTTTTGTGCCTCCCCTTCTTCATCTGAAGATTAACCATCACCGACAAAAATTTAGCCGGTGATTACACTACAATTTTTTGCCATTCCACTTATAACCCCGAATGTGTTAATAATTGCTTTTTTCATTTAATAAACTGTAACATAGAATTAAGTTAATTTCATGAAGATACAACCATAGCTTAATGCATATGGCCTTAAATATATGACTGCCAAGAGTCAAATATAATTCACAAAAAACTTTCGATAATACCAATTACCAATACTGATAAAATTTAAACATATTCACTATAGTACAATGTTCACTTCAAACAGTGTGCCAAATTATTTTCATCGAAATGCAACATATTAATTCCATGAAGAAATTCCGGCCAACTAACATTGTGTAACCAGAAGAGCAAGTACTGGAATAAGGGACCATTCTTTCGTAGATGGAACAAGACAGACACAACCAAGCAGCCGAGCAAGTCGGTTGGCCGGTTCTCGCTAAGCAGGCAAATCAGCATGTGGATGAACATTTGACTCCTATTAAAACTAACCGACAGCAGCTTTTTAAAACCCACAACCCGAAAGAACCAGAAATATATACAAGAAAGACGATGAGGATAGTCAGACCAACATACAGATAAGTTTTTATTGTGATTATAACTTTGTGCCACGTTGACGATTGGCCGCTAAAGGAACGTGTTTTTAGCCACACATTCGCACCTCGTATTTAAAAGTGTTTTAAAACACGCTTCATTGTTTATTCATTCGTCGGGTCCATATGGCGAGTGGTTAAATTTCCCATAACCTACTGTAAATTAAACATCATTTGAATACAAATGTCACCTAGTTTTCTAGAGACATCCCAGTAGTTTCATTGATATATCATTTTAATAGCATCCCAAACATACTTGGGCTGGTTTCTGCCCAGACGTTTATACTTACCTTTTGAGAAATTTCATAAAAGGTTTTCCCTACGTTTATATGGTATAATCTAATCTAATACAAAAAATTTGCAAACAGATCTTTTTTTAACCAAAGATAGGATCCGAACCGTTATTACCTCTTCAATTCCAAATGGAGCCAGGAGTAATGGCAATGAACGAATGTGATTCACTCACTAGCTCTCTAAAAGTGGAGCCACACAACCAGATAGAATTTAATGTCATATCACGGATCCCTCTTATTGTGAGGATCTAACTCCTCTGCAGATGATTCAGTCAGCGTAATCTAAGCCCCGTCGATAGGATGTCAATAGTTTTTTTTTAGATTTAAATTTTATATAGTAAGTAAAGTTGGCAACCGTAGTCGAGGGTGACCCGAAGGCTCCCTTTTCAATAGCTTCTACACCAAGGTGTCGGAGAGGGCGCGACTCCATTCCCTAGATTGCTCCAATTTACCCTGGTCTTCTTATCTTTTAATCATGAGAGTTAAGCTAGGCGGTATCAAGTATCATTTTTTCAGTGTTTGGTACGACTAATCGTCGAATTGAACCCCGGTCTCCCTGATCATTGAGAGATGCTTATTTGCTCAATGGGCTGATATGAAATACTTTCCAAATGTATATGTTACAAAAATATAATTTCAATCCTTTAAAACAGGTATACATGTCATACTCAAGTAAATTATCAAAATCTTTAATATGACTCGACCTGGGATTGAACCCCGGTCTCCCGGACCATTGGCGAACATTATATTATTTAATAAAAAACGAAAAAGATTCATGTGTGCAATATCTTGTGGGGCATTATAAAAATATGCAAACGCTCATCTATGTATATATTCACATATACTTATGCTACAATTTGAGTCTATTCATCTGAGACTGATGTATTACTACGCATTCATTATATGTTATTTTATTCAACATGGCTTTCAAAATGTTTCGAGCAATGAAAACAATTTTGAATGCTACTCACGTTGATTTTCATTAGTATTACAGTGAACCATTCTTTCATAGCTTATGACAAAAATTGCAAAGATGGTTGTATCATGAATCATTAGTATATGAATTCAACTTGCTCTAAAACCATTAATTACAAATCTTACTGTGATCAATGTCGATTGAACAATTTTCAAAGACTAATTTCTCTTTCTTTTCCGTTGAAAACAAAAATAAAAAAAGTAAATAAATAAATGAATAAATAAATAAACAAGAACAGTTTAAATTAATTCAAAAATAATGCTTTAATTTTGAATAAGATATTAAAATGAATTGAAAAGCAATTTTAGAAAACCTGCGCATTGGGAAATAATTTATTTCTCATGGTAATTTTCTTGAAAATTCTGGTTTATTTTAGGAGCTCCCTGAAATTTGAAAATTCACAATTGCGTTTGACATTATTATCACACACAGCATTCAAACAATATGAAACAAGTTACTTACGTCAATCAAATAAGTGAGATTTGTTTTTATATTTATTTTTTATGTCCTATATCCATATTGTTTTGGACTTTAATACACAAGTCCTGGTATATGTAGTGACATGCATAAGTATTGGATACATGTTATTTTCTATTATAACTATAGTTTATGTTCGCCATTTTGCTTGATATTTGGTAAGTAATATCTCGAAAGTTAGATGGTGCCCGTGGTGTAATGGTTATCGTGGTAGGTAATAGACATGGCGACTCGAGTTCAAATCCAGGACGAGACTGATTGCATTTCACATAGCACTAATACTCTTGGGAAAGGTATGAATCCAATCATTCTCCCTCCAGCTATGGGTAAATAGTAGGGCATACTAGGTTCTTCAGCCTTGGCTAGGCAAATAGCCTAGGAGAAGGAAAACTCTGAATTCAGACCTGTTAAACTCCACTAAAAATTGACCTTGTGTCATATCCTGCCCGAGTGGAGGGGTTGCTAAATATAAATATAAATATCTCGAAAAGTTGTTTTAGTTGCATGTGTCATTGTATATGTATATTGGCGTACGGGGTTCATGTCAGGAACGAGCGAATTAGACAATCTCTCGCAATGTTGGTCTCTTCGTTCACTGATTATGAGATGCAATTCTGCTGTAAACTTTTAGGATTCCTTCATTACCTAGAATTAGCTTATGTTATATAAGCCAAAATTTAAAATAATTTCGGGGTGAATCCCACTTATTTACATGAATTGTTAGCGAAACCGTTTTGATTTTTTAAGCTATGAACACTGCATGCCAAAAAAAAGATAACGCAAATCTATTATTTTAAATACACATACATAAACATTCACACACACACACACATATATATATATATATATATATAAGGGCACACATAATAAGATTCAAAACAATACCGACACAGGATATCAAGAAATAAATATAAAACAAAATGAATAAATCTCACTTTTTTGTAAGACGTTTCATATCTATCGAATATGTCAGATAATAATGTCAAACGTAATATATATATATATATATATATATATATATATAGAGAGAGAGAGAGAGGGGGGGGAGGGGAATGGAGATAAAGAGAGGAAAAATCTAAGTACATGGCTTTTAAGAAAAAATGTTTGGCCTGGTTCAACAGCGAGTTAATAATGGATGATGACGGAGAACAGATTCAGTTGTTCCTCGATTTTCGTCTATTTTTTCATGTAAACAAAAAAAATATATATATATAGGTCATATTTATTTATTTATTTTCTTATTCGTACAATAATCATTTGAAGAAAGCTTAACTCCAGACATCTTGATAAACGAAGTTGTTCGTCTAATCCCTGGCTATGTCCCTTCCGGTTGGACATTAGTATTAACTTCGTCGGGCTTTGTCTTCGGCGAGATGAGATATTCAATGTAAAGTCTTTCACAATACAGATTCATGATAACTAAATATCACATCGATACGGCGGCGACTGATTTGAACAACAATATCGTTCTTTATTAAGGCAAAGGTAATACATTGTCGAAATACCTACAAACTCAACACAACCCCAGACATTTGAGACATTACCCTCAAAGGTCATTTTGTTGCTCTAAGTTTCATTTTCCAGTATTTAAAACTTCGCTACTTTCAGAATTCTCAACATTTAACTGTTCGCAAATTTCATTTACAATCTATCCATAGCAACTGCTATTGTAATATTTTGACCTTCGACCCGGCCCAAAAATGCTATTCCAAGGTGATGTACCTGAAGGAAGTGACATATTCTAATGGCAGTTATGAGAGGAAATCACGTGGGCGGAAATTGGCTGATGAAATGGGACGATCTAAAAAAATTCCCATGGTACACTACAGAGTGATGCACCGGAAGAGAGTGACCTCTGAACTGCATGACAGTTATTTCTGCTTGATGACAATTAAACATTCGATTTCAAAGATCGAGTGGGCGTCGAACGATTATATAATTCAGTTGAGTTCGACGAACCAGTGGAGTTGCCAGTAGAGTTCCAGAGAGTTGGAGGGAGATGTGGTAGGGAAAGCCACACCCGACCGAGATGGCCCTCGGAAACCCCGATGGAGTTTGGGGTCCAGAGAAGATGCTGATAAGATGCAGTAAAGAAAGCCAGCATCCAGCAGAGTGGGCCCTAGGCCTCCGGTTGAGCAGCCCTAGAGAACAAGAAAGACACAACGTTACGGTCATAACAGTGGGGTCAAAATATTACAGTTTATGTTCGGTCTCCAGCCCCCTCTCACAGTAAAACCCCATACAACCTTTTCGAACCCTTGCAATAAAGTGAGAGGTATATATTTTGTTAAAGAAGGCTTCCTGCGTCGTTTATACTGCGTCTGTCTTTATCATTGCGTCGTTTGTCACTACGTCTTAATTATTGTGTCGTTGTGATGCTGTAGATGAGTATATAACACTATTTTCCAAAACATTCATGTTTCCTCACTGATTGACAATAATGCTATATTCCTACAACTTTGATTTATTTTCTCCAAGAACAGTTTAAACTTTAGAAATACTTTTTTTCCAGTTACCCGAGTAATAATCCTAAAAAAATAAAAACAATAATTCTAAAGAATCTCTACAAGATTTAGAATTATTGTTTTTTTTTAATTCCCCAAAATTCAAGTTTCGCCTGATAAGCTTTTTTTCTCTCTTTAATTTCACTTTAGGTTTGGTTCTTTTATTTAATTGCATATCAAATTTTCTAGTTTATTTCATGCCAAAACCACCCTTGTAGGAGAGCAGTGGTTTGGTTTGGTTTGTTGGGTTTTGTGGCATATCAACCTTTGTAGGTTATTTGATGCGAAATCCATTTTTATGTAAATAATCAGTTCTATTTAAAACAATTCAGTTTAGCAAGAGTACACAGTTTAATTGTCAAAAACATTTCTATTTCAAACTATTCAAGTAGTTACATATAACAATTCAGTTTAGTGTACAGTTTCAATGTCAAAAACAGTTCAATTTAAAACAATTCAGTTTATCAAAAGCACGCAGTTTAAATGTAAGTGCAGTTTAATTGTAAAAGAAAATTTCTATTTCGAGCTATTCAGTTTAGTCAAGTAATTCTACTTCAGCTAATTCAGTTTAGTAAAAGTACAGATTTTGTTTACACACAGTTACATGTCAGAACAGTTCTGTGTTAAACAATTCAGTTTAGTGTAAATACAGTTTCATTGTCAAAAAACAGTCCTATTTGAAATAATTAAGTTTAGCACGAACACGCAGTTCAAATGTAAGCGCGGTTCAATTGTCAAAAAACATTTCTATTTCAAGATATTCAGTTTAGCATAAGTATGCCATTAGTTCTATTTAACCCATATATAGGGCCCTCTCAGGTGCTACTACGCCGGGCCAGAGTGGACCTGGGAGCAATGGCAATGGAGGGGTGCTCCGTATTCCCCAAGGCTCCAACATTACTGGGTCCTCACCATCAGACGGTTTAGTGCCATATCCAGGACACTCGTTGGAGGGGGGGTCTTACCCCTCTGCAGAGGCGCAGTTAGTGTATTCTACAGCCCCAGCCGACTGGGCAAGAGAGCAGTGGTACTATTTAGCTTATACCAGGGGGATAAATGTCTTCATACGTTTGGGCATTTGTCAGAAAGTAAGTGTCCAAGCGTGACTGGTGTTCGAACTCACAAACTATGATTCTGCTGTTTAGTACGTATATGTTTGGGATTATATAGTGAGTGACATCAATTTGTCAAACTGTCTGAGACGTGACATTCTTAAAGAGTGGTAGTGTAACGTTAGCGCCCTCGCCCCCACATGCTTTACATCAATCTCCTAACCATGTCTCTTCTTGGCCGGTCGGTGATTAACTAGTGGTCCGAGGGGGGTAACGCACATTTCTTGCCACTGCAAGAATACGATCGGGGGGACAGGAGAAAATAAAACAAACGAACAAACACGAACAATGCTTGGGGTTAACTCAAGAGCAGAAGGAGAGTTATGCAACACTTTGCATTCCTGATACCATATATGGACTAACGCTAGCGTGGTTACTAGCGAAAATTCCACAAAGCAACTGGAATGCCGACTCATCTTGACTCAATCTTCTTCGCTGGACCCTATCTTCTCTGCTACTGTCTCCGGAGTCGACCGCATCTGTCCCTGTCCGTGGTTCCACGCCAACTCTCGTGTCCCTCATCCCGCCGCTAACTGCCTCTGTCCGTGGTTCCACGCCAACCGCCTGTCAGCTCCTTTCTCCAACCCACTCTCTTTCGCGTCCCCTTACCACTTCCGGATATGGCGAGATTTCAGGTCCAAAAATCCTTTATCTGGTTTCGCGCCAAAACAGACAAAGGAATCGTCTGCTTGGCGGGCCACCTATATAGTGTTACAATAGGTGAAATAAATGAATAAAAACGCTCAGCTTCAGAGACATTTTTGCACCACCTCACATGAGTTTTGATCTGTGCATGGCTCCTCACATTAAAATGATTTTGTATCAAATCCTACTCGGTGCTATGTATGGATAGATATTCGGTCAGCTCCTGAGGCATTCTTCCAGAACGTACC
Organism: Sepioteuthis lessoniana; assembly: GCA_963585895.1. Lineage (NCBI taxonomy): Eukaryota > Metazoa > Mollusca > Cephalopoda > Myopsida > Loliginidae > Sepioteuthis > Sepioteuthis lessoniana. The sequence goes on along the minus strand of OY757911.1, from coordinate 93,138,727 downwards.
AGCTTCATCGTCTAAAAGGGATGAGGACTGGGTATATTGATCGGTGCCTGAGGAATCTGAAAAAGTAAATATTGATGAGGCTGATTTATTTTTGAAAAGCCCTTACTCGGTGAAGCTTTCTTAAACAAAGCTAATATCACATCTCAAATCCCTGGTAGTTGGATTATTACCATACATAAGGGATTTGCCTGTATCAAGTTATTAACATCTCTGTCATATATGTTTATCTTAATCACAAGTTTTGTCCTGCCTACTTTGTGGGTTGATTTGGTTGGGGTAACGGTATATGAACTCTTGTTGGTTGTTTAATGTTAAATTCTGTTCATACATTTGTATATTAAACATTAATGACTTGTAAAAGAATCGTTCGAAGGCAACATTTAAAGAAGCTTGAGCTCATTCTTTTATCAGCATGTAAAAGATCTCAGATATTTCTATGGAATAGAAATATTTCTATTTTGTGTTAAATCATTTCTTTGAACACTTTAGAAGGCTTTCAAGTATTGCTATGTAACATTATCGATTTAATTTTGAATTAGCCAATTGTTTGCACACTGATAGATGGTTATGCAATACATATATCATTTGTAAGTGAATAGTTTTTGGGTAATTTTATTTTAACAAAGAGGGAATGTGTCTGCATTCAGTTAAATAGTCAAAAGTAGATTTATTTATCACACATTGTTATATCCAATATATTCAATTATTTGAACTGTCAAATGTTTCCAAGTATTGCTATGTAGTATCGATCATTCAATTTTTTACACACAGTTGAACTGAGTCACACATTTTATTTCACATGAATGGTTTTATTGAGTATCAATCATTAGTTTACAAGATTATTCCGATACTTTTGGGTGTTAGCATCGTCGTGAGCTGAAAAATCATGTATTTTGAAATATGAGTAGATTAGCAGAAGTATATCTTAGGATTTTTTTATGGTTGGTAATTTAATAAAAAGTAACTACAGTAAAGAAAAAAAACTAATCCCTTGCCAGGAATCTTGAAAGGAATACTTATAATATTAAATAGACAGCACATGTCTTTAATATTCCTTAAAACCTGCTTAAATGAAATACTGCTTGCTCAACAATACGCACCCCATATATATATATATAGTAGACGTTTGCGGTTCTCTCAAGCTAACTTAGTAAGTTAATGTTAGACCAAATATTGCAGTATTATTAAACAGACCTCAATATCAATGATAGAGATTTTATATATATATATATATATATATATATATATATATATATATATATGTGTGTGTGTGTGTGTGTGTGTGTGTGTGTGTATCAAAATGAAAAGGTTCACGCAGAGATAGCTATTTTATTTAATTATTGATACACACATATGTATATATTGTCATCCGCAGACAGACTGTTTCTTTGTATCACAAATTTTCAGTGTGGATAGACACGTAGGCCGCTTGAAGCTGGGATCGAAACCTGCCCAACTTTTCGTTAGACTTAGTATTATACTGCTCAGCTAACAAGCGAACAACATGAGCTCGGGAATTATAAGGCATTAAGTAGTAGCTTTCGTTTGTTTACATTTTATACCTTACCGGATACCAGAGTGCTCAGTGCGTTTGAAGAGCTTTGCATTATGCGAGTGGCAGCCTTAAATTCCTTCACCAGTGTGCTCAACCCCCATGGCGGAGGTGTAAATTGACATTTAATTTGACAGAAAGGGAAATAACAGTCTTCTCTTTTTATCGGATATATTGATGAAATTTACCTGAAAATATCTTAAAGAACTATCGATAATATCTATTGAAGTAAACCATCATTGGTTTCTACCACGGCCACTAGACGAATTAGGTATATCCTGCATGCCATTATGTCGTTTTCCTTATTTAGATTAGTAAATGCTCCCATTATCATTGCCGTTAGTTTATCTTTGATGTTGAACGGAGTTTTCATCGTCTCCCACTTAATCGCACTCTATACACAATAATCGAGGAGACTGCTATCTAGGGAGTTGGGCGGCAAGATGTTTGAGATGATGTGGCTGCAGTTCTTTTTTGGACAGCCACGACTTGATACTCCTGCTTGTGTGACATCTACCCCAGGCACTTGATAAAGGCCTCCCTGTTGAGTCTGAGGTCACGTAGAATGGTGGAAATATAAAGGGAAGTATGATGGCACCATAGCTAGTGACTATTTGAAACACCAGTTTAAATATGAAACTATTCTCAGGTTGACACCTAAAAGTTCTTAAATCTTTGTATTGGGCTTCAGCTGTGAATGCCAACAGGTAAAGCATATCGTTTCCAAATTTCTAGTGGGGGGAGCTGTTTCATGATGCTGCCTTCCTCATAGGCAGTATCATACTAACTCTAGGGTGCTACACCGTAGACGAAACATTAGACAAATGAAGTACATGCGTGAAATTAATAACATTGTATGGCAACAATTTAACCATCGCACCCTGCATATAGAGGGATCAGTGGTTAAATGAATCTTGTATATGAAGGAATGGGATATATATATATATATATATATATATATATATATATATATATATATATATATATATATCCTATTTACCAACCCCTCCGCTCGGGCTGGATATGAAAAAAGGTCAATTTTTTAAGCGGAGTTTAACAGATTTGAATTCAGTTTTCCTTCTCCTAGACTATTTGCTTCACCAAGGCTGAAGAACCTAGTCTGCCCTACTATTTACCCATAGCTGGAGAGAGAATAATTGGATTCATACCTTTCCCAAGGGTATTAGTGCTATGTGGAATGAAATATATATATATATATATATATATATATATGTATATATATATATATATATATAATCATATATATATATATAATCATATTCCTTATAGAAATGTTCAAAAAGTGGATATTGATCTACAGATATAAGTCAGAATAACTTACTTAGTAACTATAAAATTATATATATATATATATATATATATATATATATATATATATATATATAGCGAGAGAGAGAGAGATGGAAGATACAATGAGAGACAGAGGAGAATTTGAAATATTATAAATGCATCACTATTACATTATTGATTACTGCTGATGATTGCATAATTATTGATCCATACCGTTTGTTGCGTCTTTAGGAATGAAATAAAGGTACCTTCCCTTATTATGTGGATGTTTACTTTCCATGTTGACATCTTTATGAAAACAATTGGGCAATGAAATTATATCAGAACATTGTAATATAAAAGTAAGCCAATTTATCTCAATTCTTTTTTAACATTAATATAAATTTCCAATCTTTCATGGAAAATTTATCTCTTAATGAAATTGTTATGTAGGTATCATATTCTAGAAAATAATGACGCTAAAGCAATCAAAAACAGAGTTACCTTGTGTTTTTTTTTCAAATTTTAAGTTTAGTGCCCAATTTTTATTATCTATGTATCTCTACTTTTAATATATTTTTCTTTGATTTACGTATTTTTAAATAGTTGTTTCATTCAATTGTTTCTACCTTCAGCAATCAAGGATTTCGTAAAATTAAAAAAAATAGTTTACTTCTGCAAAACTTTAGCGTGTCACAACATCTCGCAGGTATTCACAAGAAATCCCCAACCAATCCCCAAAGAGAATAGAATAGTTTTCTCTTGTTTTATTTGTTTTATTTTTTTTTAAAGTAATACCTGAAATAATTTTACATTATTTTCAGTTGTTTACTTTGTATTCTCGAATAAAAATACAATATTTAAGGCTTTTAAAAACATATTATGCTTTGTTAGAAAATGCATGTTGTCTACTTTATTCTATTTATAAACTCGATATGAATGGCTTTATAAAAGCAATCGATTTTTGAAAGTTATATTTCTTAAGAATTTCCCGTATAGAATTTATTCTGTATAGCATTTTTTGCTTCTAAGATTATAAGCCCATAAATAGGAAAGTGTCTCCTACGCCTACGTGATTAACTATTTCCATTTTAAGTGGTATATTTTATTGAAGTCCTTCTTTATCATCTCAGATTCCACTACTTCCTCTTTCAATCATTTTGAATCATTTTCTTCTCACTTATGTTAAATATCGCAATACATTCAATGAAGAATAAAACAAATAAAAAGTCAAAAGCATAAAACTCTGTATCCCGTACTTGTGGGAAATATTTGCTAAGCTTAAATTTTTTTAAGTTTACATCGTCGAGGTATACTGCGTAGAAGCTAATCTTGGAACATAATTAGTACTGGATAGTGAGTTCAATCCTCAACTGGTCCATCATGCTTAAAACCTTGTATCAGATTTAAACCATTCATAGGTTTTTAAGGCTGCCGCACCCTTTCGTAATCATTAGCAAGAACATCGGTGATCATTTATCCTTCTCTGTTTGGTTTGTTGGGTTTATGGCATATCAAATTTTATAGGTTATTTAACGCCAAATCCATTTTCATGTAAAAAATCTGTTCTATTTAAAAACGATTCAGTTTAGCATAACTACACAGTTTAATTGTCAAAAACATTTCCATTTCAAACTATTCAAGTAGTTATATGTAACAATTCAGTTAAGTGTAAATACAGTTTTAATGCCGAAAAACATTTATATTTCAAATAATTCAGTTAAGCATAAACACGCAGTTTAAATGTAAGTACGGTTTAATTGTCAAAAACATTTCTATTTCAAGCTATTCCGTTTACTCAGACAATTCATTTTAGCATAAGTATGCTGTTAGTTCTATTTAACCCATAGATAGGACCCTATCAGGTGCTACCATTCCGGGCCTGAGTGAACCAGGGAGCGATGGCAATGAAGGGGTACTCCGCATTCCCCAAAGCTCCAGCACTGCTGGGACCTCACCATCAGATGTTTAGTGTCATATATCAGAACACTCGTTAGTGGGGGTCTTACTCCTCTGCAGACCCGCAGTCAGTGTATTCTACAGCCCCAGCTGACTAGGCAATCCTTCTCTGTAGGGCGTAGAAACTGCTGACTGTATCGCATGTACAGAGGAAAGTCCCTCCTTCTCAAAATAAAATAGTCACTGGGTTAAGACACTAAACTTCAACTGAATATTTCCGAACGAATCTGTTTGACCCTTAGACCCATTGTACTACCACTCCTAAACAAGGGAGTAATGGTAATGAAGAGGTACTCTACTCTCCCTAGATCTTCAAAACTGGACCATCATCACTAAGTTAATTTTGGTGCCATACCTAGAAGACTCCTCTTTTTTGAGGGGAGGTCTTACCCTTTCTGAGGTGATACAGTCAGCGTATTCGAAGCTCAACTATTAAGGATACGAGGATCACTAAATAAGTTTTCAGACTTTTTTTTCGTACGGGCACTTTTATTGATTGTACTCACATGAAACTCTTGTTCCCTTCAAAGTAATCTCCTCTGGCTGCAATGCACTTGTTGTACCGTTCCAACATCTCCTGGAAGGCCCCAGTGGATGTCCTCTTGTGTGAGCGTGTCAATGACCTTCGTCACAGCCTCTTTCATCTCCTCAATTGTCTCATAACGACAGGCTCTGAACTTAGGGATTAACCAAAAGTCACAGGGAACAAGGTCTGGACTATAGGGAGGGTGAAGAACTGTCTTGATGCCCAACTTGGTCAAATAGTCTGTGACAAAGATGGAGTGCATTGTCCTAGTGGAAATGCCACTGACGCAATTTGAAGAGTGCTGGCCTCTTCCGACGGAATCTCCTCCTGAACTCCTTTAAAACCTCAACATAGTAATCCTAGTTCTAACTCTTTGGCCTATCAACTCTGGCGTATTGACTTCCTTACTTCTCCAACACCTCTCATCATCCCTCACAGACTCCCTGCCTTCCTTGAATCTCTTATGCTACTCAAAAACTGATGCTCAATTCGTGTAAGACGGTCTAAAATCAGTCTGAAGCATTCCATACGTTTCTGTGACGTTTTTCCAAGTTTAAAACATAATTTTATTGTATATCGTTCTTCGAAAGTGTCCTCACGTCCAGATTGCATTTTTGAAATTCTCCAGCTGTGACAATCAGGCTTTATTAGGGTATATTCCAATTGCTGCTGTAGCTGTTCCTTTGAATCTGAAATCATAAACATTCGTCAGTCATCTCATAAGATGAATAGCAATAACATACTGAGTTTTCAAGAGTCTACAACAAATTTAAATGCCAGTACAAAACGTCTGGAAACCTATTGAATGCACCACTTATATGGCTGTTACAGTAATAGTTGATTAGTGTTTACTTTAGTAACACATGGGGAAAATATCTGTGATTATTTGGTAAAGTGAAATTAATAATATTTTCATAAATATCATAGTAACGTTGGTTTTCCTTGACTAGTCAATGAATAAAAATATAAGTGTTTTCACTATACAAAATTTAAAGTCAACGTGCGGACTCCTGTTTAACGGGTGTAAGTGAAAATAGCAATTGCAATTCAGTGAAGTTATTTGATGCTATAATAGAATACAAACCCTAGAGATAAAAAGTGTCATTTTCTAATTGTTGGTTTCAGAAAACGCAGAAGAGGGCAAGAGGAATTCCGCCTCTAAAGAAGACAATTTAAGGATACAACTCAAGGAAACTGGAGAATTGTCTATTCACTGCTATTACATACAATAGTCTACGAACCACTCGGCATCATCCAAGACACACGCATTATTTTCGTATCTCAAATCTATAAGTCCTTCCTAAGACGCCGATCAAACTTTTCTACTCACAGCTACCTTCAAAGAGTTGGGCCGAACCAATTTTGTTAACCTTGATGCTGCAAAAGATCTTGAAGAAAAAAGCCGGCTTAACACTGCATCTAAACAGACCTATCCTTGCTTAACCTATCCTTGTCGGAGAGTTTGGATAAGTACAAATATCATCATCATCATCATCATCATCATCGTCGTCCTCCACATCATCATCATCATCATTATCAAGGTGTTCCACATCACGAATCTTTAATTCCCTTGAAGCTATAATTGTTTACATATGACTATTACTGGTCATCGTTTTTGTTAAGTCCTCTTGAAGACACCCAGAGTACGAACGTACTTGATGAATGTAAGTTTTTACTGGTTGGCCTACACCGATGAAGGTGAACGTTGTCTATACGTTCGTTGTCACTTCTTCAGTAGTGCCCTGCAAGTCTTGCTAACTCGGATGTTTTGTTAGATCTGTGGTAAGTGGCCCCACAAATTCTATTTTGTAGGATGCATGAAGCAGCATCCTTATATAGTTTTCATCTAGCTTTTTCTTCAAGCATTTCCTTAGGTTTGGGTTTCTTTGTTTAATAGCATATCAACCTTCGTAGATTATTTCATGCCGATGTCATCCTTGTAGAAAAATCATAAAAGTAGTATTTTGCCCATAGTTGTGGGGCATAAGGAGTTTCAAATCTTTACTAAGAGTAATAATCCAAAGATTAAAAGTAATAGGGCGACTGGAGTTCGAACTTGCTTTCTACAATGTTTAGCAACTACGCTACGGTTATAACCCCCAGGAAGACAGTAAGACAAACATAGCTCTTAAGGTTTGGAAAGACAACCATTCTGAAAGAAAGAAAACTCTTAATTCCAAACCAAGAGGCGACGAGCAATCAACTATACCCTATTTATATGATGTGACTGGTATTAACAGGTTTGAATTCAGAGGTTTCCTTCTCCGAGACTGGTTACCCTTGTATTTTACCCATAGCTTTCTCAAGGGTTTTAGGGCAATATTAAATATGAATAGTCACGTCCAGGATATGAACTCGGGTCGCAATACCCATTCCTTCGATGGTAGACATTTCACTACGATTGCTTTCCTGACAATGATAGTCTTTCATGACCTCTTGTCTCACTGAACAAAATCGTTTGTTGCGATTTTCTTTTTTTTTTTCCCCTCTACATAGCGATCCCCTCCATCAACCCTGAAATGCTTAACGTAAGGTTATTTCGTTCTTTTTATTTCTGACTAGCCAAACGCTTCGGCAAATTTTTAAACGTAGCGTTCATCTTTAATTACACATTTGTCTGTTGTAACTTGACTTTTTTTCTGCTTCGTTAAATCTGTGAATCTCTTTCTGAGTTTGTCTTTTATCAAGAATCTTTGATGTCATTAAATATTCACTTTCATTTTCTTCCATTTAATATTAATGAATTTCCCTTTCATGGCAGACACCGAATCCTATCAATTTGTTTTATACCTTTCATGTTTCGAGCCCGATCACGGTGATAAATATTAATTTGATGATAAAACCCAATCATCAAAATACGTTTGTTGGGATACGTTTCGAAAAATTTTGATCACAATTTAAAAAGAAAAAAGAAAAGAAATAAAGTTGTAAAAATAAGAGACAACACATTGCAGTGATTTGCAACAAATTACCAAGCAAACAATGTGCATATATTTACGTGACCGTAACTTTCACACTGTCTGCAGGGCTACGAATAGGCTGTACCGTCGATAGGGAGGTAAAGTTGGCGACCGCAGTCAAGGGTAACCCGACTGCGGTCACCAATTTTTGAATAACTACAACACTGAGGTGTAGGGAAGGGCACTACTCCATTTCCTGGATTGCTCCACTTTACCCTTGATCAATACCTTATAATGCTTACTGCTAAGCAAGGCGGCATCAAGTACCATTTCTTGAGTATGATTCGACTTGAGATTGATCGCTGGTCTCCCCGATTCTGGATATGACCCTAAACTGAAACTGATGGTGGGGTCCAGGTTAAGAGATCAGAGAAATGTTTAGCACACTTTATTGTCATTACTCCTATGTCCATTCTGACCCGTAGAGGTAATACATGTTACAGTACCATCTATGGGTTAAATATATCTGCTTAAATAGTGTTACTATTCGATATGACAGAGTGTAAAAAATATTAAGAAACAATTACACAAACCGGCTCATTGGCTTCGTGGGTAGAGTGTTTGCCAATTGTCCGGGAGACCTGGGTTCAATCCCAAGTCGCGTTATACCAAAGACTTTAAAATGGTACTTGATGCCTCCTTGCTTAATACTCAGCAATATAAGGTACGTATCAAAGGTAAAGTGGAGCAATCCTGGGAAAGGAGTAGCGCCCTCCCCTACACCTCAGTGTAGTAGCTATCGAAAAGGGAGCCTTCGGCTCCCCCTCGATTAAGGTCGCCAACTTTACTTACACAAATACTGTAAACATTGATGTGCAAAAACACAATTCCTTAACTTCTCGATGACCTTAAACAGCATGTAGTGCCGTTAAAATCAATATATTAATAAACAAAAGAATTAATATGTATAATTAAGTGCTGGATTACGTTGCTTTAAACCAAACCATTATGTTGACATGCAAGTCTTCCTTAACTCCACTTTGGTCTAGGTGTACCTAGATATTTGTACCTAATATTTGTTCCAATTCATTGCAATAGTAATTAAGTGATTAGTTGCAAATTTCAAAGTTTCTATTTATCCAACTAATTGGAATAAGGACTCTCTCTCTCTATATATATATAGCATAAGTAGACGTTAATAACTTTGATTATGTAGTCTTTGATAGAATCAATTTACTGAGAAATGGTAGCTTTTTTCCACTAAAGTGTTCTTTTTCATCGTTATATTTTATTTTTTCAGGTAATGATACTAATTTATTCTTTTGTTGATTGAGTGATCAATTGATTTTTAACGGCATGACAAGCTCTGTGTGTGTGTGTGTGTGTGTGTGTGTGTCTTCTTACGCAGAAATAAGTTAGTTTTTTCATTGCACTTTTGAATAAAGAATGAAAATTTCTTTTTGTTTTTTTTTTCTTAATTTTTCCTTTATCGAAACAACCTTAATGAGACAAGTGTATCAACAATGGCGTTCTCCATAGCTAATTAAGAATGATTGCCATTTATTTATTTTTCTAGAATATATCTATGTCTCCTGTCTGGATTACAACTTTGAATTAAGATTTTCTAAGACGGTTTTAATGCTTTATGACAATAGAATCTACTTTATACATTTTCTGCCATAATGTCAACTTTTCAAATGTTACGAATATCTATCTAAGCAACTAGATTTAATTAGATGGAGAAAAAGCCTCATTTTGTAGCTTAGTTTGTACGTGGAAGCCCAACTCTTGAGAAGGAACTCATCCTTGTTCAGGTGTACAAAGGGTTTAAATACAGATGTTTTTTCTCCTATACCGGTTTCCTCACAAATTAGTGGAAGGAAAATAGTTTAATTCATATTTTTCTTAGAGTACTTAGTGCTATAGAAAATGCAAAAGGACTTGTCGAAAATACTAAAAAGAGACAGGTGGAATTGGAAATCAGAATAAGAACCTACACCGCAGTTCTATTAAAAATGAGAAAGAATACTGTTGTGGTCTTCTGATAAGACCGGTTGAAGAACAACTCAAACAACGGGTGATAGGTAAACGTTATTGTATTAGCAGAAAAAGGAAGTCATACAAAAGAAGTACTAGCCGTGCTCGGCTTGCAGTCCGTCTGTCAAAAGTCTCGTAAGGAACGAGAAGTTGTCTCTCCCGAGCGAGCTAAGCTTGGAGAATATGTTTAAGTTTGACGAGTCCGTCTTTGGGGTGTGGTAAGATATGCCCCCATAACAAATACTGAGTGAGAAACTACTAAGTTTCTATTTATATTTATCATTATTTTGATTTTGATAATTCAATTTTTGATAATTTTATTTTTGATGATTCAGTTTTTCATTATTCAAATTTTGATAATCATCTTTTATATTACTGGATCTATTTTTTCATATGGAATGATATGTTTTAATTTTGTTCTTTATAAATACATTTTCAGTAATTCTATTTTTGATAATCTTATACTTGATTATTTTGCTTCTTTATTTCAGTAACCCAATTTTTGATAATCTTATGCTGGATTCTTATATTTTTGATAATCTTATTTTGGAATTTTCTATAATTTCATGTTTAATAATTCTATTCTTCAAAAATTATTTTGATTATATTATTTTCAGTCTTTTTTTCAAATTTTATCGTCGATAACTAAATATATAAAAATCCTATTTTTGATTATTCTTTATTATTTAATTTTTTTTCATGATTCTATCTTCAATAATCCTTATCTTAGATAACTTTTTCAGTAATCCTGATTTGATAATTCTTTTTTGAATTATTTTCTTTTCGATAATCACATTTCGTATTTTCGATATTTTTTTTCGATAATCTTAGTTTAAAGATTATATTTTGATAATATAGTTGTGATAATTCTTTTTCGATAATATCATATTCCATGATTGTTGTAGGAACCTTACCCATCTTACCATAATGAACTCTTCTCATGGTTACTAGTACTAGAGATTTCGCTGCCAGAGGGCAGATCAATATCGGTGTTATCCGAACAGTACAAGACTTCTTACTTTTTCTATGTAACTCTATTTTTCTTGTGTAATATAGTCTGTTACCTAATATCCGTTTTCTTAGGAACAACTTCAGAAAGAAAACGAAGAAAAAATCTTAAAAAACGAGGAAAAACCACAACGGTTCTTCTTTGAATTGCAAAAACAACAAGAAGCACTTTTTAAAAAGTCTAAGTAATAACCAGCCTACTACTATTTTCACTCAAAATGCAGTGTGGAACGTGCTCGAAACATTTTTCTACGCACCAGATGAGGATAAGACCTCTGAGGCATTTTACAGAAGATATAAAGATATCTATATTACCGACTGTGCCGATTGGACTGATGCAAAAGAAAAGTCCGGCTACTTCTACGAAAGCTAGGAACTGTGGAAAACAACAAGTTCGTAGATTATATCTTACCAAAATAACTTGCAAACTTGGCTTTTTAGAAACAGTTAAACTATTGTCAGAATTATTCAGCTCCAAAACTTCAGATTTTAAACTAGGAGAATTGTCAGCAGATAACTTCAAATGTCTGATATTCGCACAAGGCCTAGTGTCAGCAAAAGACGCTGAAATCAGACGCAGAGTTTTGTCGAAATTAGAGAACGAACCCGATCTCACACTTCAAAAACTGGCTGAAGACTGTCAGAGGATAGCGAGTGTCAGAAAAGACTCAAAAAATATCGAGGAGTCTGGTGTTGATTGTGTAAGGAAAGTCAAGCATAGATCCCAATCATACTCTCCGGTAAAAGAGAGAAAAAATATGATTACCCAAAATTTCAATGCTTGCAGACTAGTTACAACCAAAAAAGCCCCACCCAGCGCTTGCTACCGCTGTGGAAAATTACATTGGGCGAAGGACTGTCCCAATAGTCAAAAAAAAGTCAAAACTGCAATAAATTCGGACATAAGGGCTCACAGTTTAGAAACAGAAAAATAATTAAAAACAGAGTCAGACATACAAAAACCGAGGACAAGTCAGATGAAGTCGTTCGTAAATACATACCAGTCAAAGTACTAAATGAGCCGGTAAGATTTCAGTTAGACCTGGCTCTGATTTATCAATAAGAAACTTACAAACTTGGAGAAAATTAAATAGGTCAATAATAAAGATGACAAGGAAGACGGCGCGAACGGTAACAGGAGACAAAATAAAATTTGAAGGCGAAATAATATTCCCAGTATCACTAAATGGTATAACCAAAAAATAAAAAGTCTTCGTACTGAAGAACACAGAAAATAGACACATGTTCGATTTAGATCCTCCTCAATCAACACCTGAAAAACGTTGGTCAGGGAGAAATAGGAAATTCACCGATCCGTTGATGATCGACCCAAAAAAGAAAAAATATTAACAACACTTTTACGAAGTAAAAGGCTTGGGAGAGGGGTGTTGTGGGAGCCTTACTCATCTTACCATAATGGATTCTTCTCACCGTTATTAGTACTAGAGATTTTGCTGCCAGAGGGCAGATCAATATCGGTGTTATCCGAACAGTACAAGACTTCTTACCTTTTCTATGTAACTCTATCTTTCTTGTGTAATATAATCTGTTATCTAATATACGTGTTTGCGTTTTCATTAGTGACCTTTTCCGGGGCCACAACAATGATTCAATTTTGTGATAAGGATTTTTATAAATCGCTTATCTTATTTTTTGTAATCTTCCTTTCGATAATCGTATATTGGATTTTTCAATAAAGTATTTTCTGATGATTGCTTTTTTCATAATTCCGTTTTGAAAATCTTGATTTCATACGTTTATTCAATATTTCATGTTTATTCTTTTTCCGTTTATTCTATTTTCAATAATTTAATTATTTTATAAATGAATTTTGGATTATTTTTTTCGATTGTCCAATTTTTTATTATTTCATTTCGGTAATCATATTCCGATAATCTTATTTTCGATAAATCTATTTCGATTATCTTCTTTTTAATAATTACATTTTGATCATTTAATTCCTAATTAGTAATTTTTAATTTTTTATACTCATATATTTTTTATTCTTAATTATTCTTATCCTAAAATTTTATTAAAGTAGAATTTTTTTATATTTTGGTTTTAAATAATATTTTTTATTTTTTTTATTTATTCATTTTTTTTTTGTTTTCATTATTTTTTTTTTTTTTTTGGTAATTCCATTTTTGACTTTATCATCGGTAATCTTATTTTCCATAATTTTATTATGTTTCAGCCGTTCCTTCGAATAATAAAGCAAAAGTAAAAATATATACAAAATAAAAGCAGCGAAAAATATATAAATCTCTGGTTCTTCTCAATAATGTGACTGCGATATCAATTCTAGTTAGTGTCCATGAATGGTGTCTATAGGCTATGAAAAGAGACTGGTGGAATTGGCGATCAGAATAAGAATCAAGACACTAAATCACAGCACTGTTAAAGATAAGCAAGAATACTTTGAAAAGTTAAGGAGGTTTGAAGAGACTTGCTGGCTTCAGCGATAAACTACTTTTTAAAATTGACGTAAAAACTTGGATAGTGTGAAAAGCATAACATAAGGTAGTAGTAGCAGTAGTAGAAGTAGTGTTCAACGTAACGTCTTACAGTCTACTTTACTTAAAAGTATTTTATTTTGAATTCTTTTTCCTCCACAACAATCGGAGGTGCCTTTGTAAAGTGAGGGTTAAAGCGATGAACTGCGGAATCGTAGTAAGTGAGTTCGAACTCCAGTTGCGCTATTACGTTCACTTTCCGACAAATACTCTTGGGAAAGGTATGAACCCCCTTATCATCCCTGCTATGGGTTAAATAGTACCACTACTGGCATTCTAAAATGATGGATTTGGCATTAAATAACCTACAAAGACTGATATGCCGCCAAACCGCAATGATAGCAAATTACAAGGAGAATTGTATCAGTTGGAAAGTATTAAAATGAGTAGAGTTATGTCAAGAGGGATCCTTTAACTGGAGAAACTCTCAAGTTGAGACAGTACTTTTTCTACATTTGTGAAGATATAGGATACACATTTCTTTCGTTTTAGATAAATCAACTCAGAACACGTAGATAGGAATATTACAAGCCTATCTTCTCTTTTTAATTCGGACATACTCACACATATCATCATCATAATCATGTCGTGCTACAGGCACGGATATCTCTGACCCTCTCTCGCCACTTTTCCCTATCGTTCATCGCCTCTGGCAAGTCTTCAGGGCTACATCCCGTATCCTCACATAGCTGCTGTATGTATGTTCGAGCTGGTCATCCTGCTTTTACCCGACTATATGTGGGGGTCCATAGGAGTACATCACTTATGAGCTCGTCCCTGCTTCTCCACCAGTGTCCTGCATGTCTGGTTCGTCTGACTTGAATAGCTTTCGTGGTGGGAGGCAGGTGGTCGTATAGATGGTGCCTCGTGGGGTTTGCCGCCAGGTCTCACACACATTTAATTGACTGAGAACATTCGTTTTTTACACATACATATGAACACCTATTGTATAATTATTGACATTATCGAGTTGATAGAAAATATAAAGTTGTCTTTCTCAAAGGTTCTTGCTTATTGTCAAATTTCTCTTGTATATGTTGCTTGTACAAATTTGGGTTGTATTATTGCGGAACTAACACCTGAAGTTTTACTTTTTGTTGAACCTCGAGAATTACTCTCCCACCACAAAGACTTGGTAGTTGCCTTATTAAGAACAGCACTTAATGTCATCTAATAAAAGTTGGAAAACCATGTGTAGAGAAAGGAAAAATTTGATATTTTGGTTTGGCGCGCAATTTAATTCGACACTTAATTTCACCCAATCAGGATGACCTATCCTATTCAGCCCGGACCTTCATTTCCGGCTAACAGATTGGTTAAGCTGCCAAACACACTCTCTTTGGCTTGAGAACGCCGCCCAGTGCAGATTCCTTACTAGGAATCCCAGTGGAATATAAATTAGTTACATTCAACATGCCTCGCACAGGCACAACTTTATGTCACCCCAAAATTGGCTATGTCGATCCGACGCGTAATCCCGCTCTCGACACGCTAGCTCTCAATTCACCTCTGGGCCACCTTAATGGAGATAGCGCAAACTCTCCGCACCAAATACCAGACACGAAACTACATGGTGACTCTAAAGCACAATCCCTCACACGTCCGACGACACACGCTGCCATCACAACCTTCTCAACTTCTCATAACTCAATTTCGTCTCAATACTCACCACGGGTCCTGCAGCACCAAAAGCAAACCCAATATTCCATGCTGCAAATAAAAACCTATTCCAAAAACATTTCGACCTTCGGCATCTTATTATCTTCATTGATCCTCCTCTTATTTCTTACAAGCTTAGCGAGGGGACTAAAAACACTAAGCGAAGAAACAACACAACCTAAACACACACATACGTTACAACCTATCCTCGCTAACAACAACAAACTTTCCCTCGCTAACTAACAAAACTTCCCTCTCGCTAACAACAAAAATAACCGGCTAAAATATATATTGCTAAACATGTATTTTCTTATAAGTATGCATGAAAACGCAAGCACAACTTCTGTAAGAATTTTAAACTTGATATATATGTATTAATATGAACAATATTCATAATTTCTTTTCTTCATTTATATTTACATACTCACTCATCCACATAAATACGTTGTTTTTTTTTCTTTTAAATGAGTTACCGTTATTTTATTCTTTTCAAATGGGACATTAATATTCTATTTTATATACTATCTATGACCAAACTCTGTAAGCAGAGATATGAACAAAAAAATACATAATGAATAAGTATTCCATTTTATTTTTCAATAGATTATCATAATGTTGAAAAGTTCGGAAATAGATAATACCTAATAATAAGCATTTTGGAGTCAATTGGTTTGGTTGTGTTTTATGGCTTATCAAGCGTCGTAGGTCATTTAATGTTTTATCCTGTTTATTCTTGCATACATTATATATAATGTTTCAAGCGTATAGAGTGCAACATTAGTTTTAAACAAGTAACAGTTTCTTCGTTTGCACAAAGTTAAATGGTTTTAAACATTGGTATTTAATGTTTGCACATAGTTAAATGGTTTCAAGAATTTCATTAATATTTTTCCTTCAATGGTTCTAAAAGAATATTAAAAATACGTATATGTTTCGTTTGGTTAAGTGACATGTAGGTTATTTAATGCCAAACCCTGTTACACACACATACGTGTATGTGTGTGTGTCTGTGTGTAAGCGAATATTTTTACCTAACATTATTTTTAAAGACCTAATTGCTTTTCGTACAATTAAGTATTGCTTTGTATTAAATATTTTAAAGTTTTGCTCATTATTATTTGCACACAGTTGAATGGTTTCAGGTATTGTAAATGATTAGGACTGGGCCCTCATAATCAGATGATTTAATTTCACATCCTGGATAATTTTTAGTGTGGTCTTACACCTCTGAGGAGATGCAGACGGTGTATTCTACCGTCCAAGCCGACTGGACGAGATATTTATTTTGATTGCACAATGCTCCATAATAGACGAAGAACAATCCTGGTTACGTTTTAAAATACAAAAATAGCTGTTGGGTATATTATTTCTGAGCCATAGAGTATGTTGAAAACTACAGCTGCTGATACAATTTGAAATAAATAATTCTGTACTAACTCGCTTAATCGAAAAAGGCAGATGCCTCATTAATGAAATATCATGAGGTCTGGTTTGCTTATACGGAATATTTACGAAGGACCAAGATTTCTACTCGATATATCTTGCATCGAACTAACTGGAGCACGATTCTTGGTAAAAAGGGTAGCATGTGTGCAGATTACTATTGCACATAACTGTTAAATTTTACCATATGGCAGGCTGCAATTAAACCTTATTGAAATATCACGAAAAACCAATTTAGGAAGGTCAAGTAAGTAGATTTCTGCAAAGCGGTTTTGTATCAAATCATATGAAAGTAAATTAATTCAGTTCATGGAATTAACATTTCTGCGCTAGATATTGATGTAAAACATAAACGTATATACACACGTATAGTGATGCAAATTCACACTAATAATCCGTACATTTATCTCTCTGTTCCGCCCTTTTTTTTTCTTTCTGTTCCCAAATACACTGACACACACATTTTCACGCACACACAAACACACACATATGTAGGTATATGTGTAGATGAAAATGTTTGTGCGCGTGTGCGTGTGCGTGTGTGGAAAGAGAATTAGAAGAAAATGTCGGAAAATAAATAATTAAACATTGAAACTGTAACGGCAACGATAAAACTTTGTGCTGATCGAATATGTTTGTTTGGTTTTTTTTTAACAATTGTGCAAAAGGGATTTTCGCCACGTTATTGTTGTTGTGAATTTATCTTTGTGGCTGAGTTCTTTACAAAGATCAATATACATAGTATATTTCATATATTTATTTAATTATTTTATATTTCAAATGAAAGGATGAGTTCATATGAAAAAACTTTCAATAAGAATACGCCCGACGCTTTTATGACAGAAAATAAATAATGTTATATGTTATATATGAATATGTTATAATCATGAATACTAGATGTCAGCAACTTGCTGTTTCATGAGCACAATCATAAGATGGCAATGTATATATGTACGACGTGCATACGATAAGTTTCTAGACTTTTTTCCTGTGAGCACTTTTATCATATTTACCAACCCCTCCGCTCGGGCAGGATATGACAAAAGGTCAGTTTTTAAGCGGAGTTTGACGGGTTTGAATTCAGAGTTTTCCTTCTCCTAGCCCTGTTGCCTCACCAAGGCTGAAGAACCCAGTCTGCCCTACTATTTACCCATAGCTGGAGGGAGAATAATTGGATTCATACCTTTCCCAAGGGTATTAGTGCTATGTGAAATGCAATCAGTCTCGTCCAGGATTTGAACACGTGTCAACGTGTCCATTTCCTACAACGATAACCATTACACCACGGGAACCTCCTATTTACCGAAACCCCTCCGCTCGGGCAGGATATGACACAAGGTCAGTTTTTAAGCGGAGTTTGACAGGTTTGAATTCAGAGTTTTCCTTCTCCTAGACTAGTTGCCTAACCAAAGCTGAAGAACCTAGTCTGTCCTACTATTTATCCATAGCTAGAGGGAGAATAAATGGATTCATACCTTTCCCAAGGGTATTAGTGCTATGTGAAATGCAATCAGTCTCGTCCAGGATTTGAACTCGTATCACCGAGTCCATTTCCTACGACAATAACGATCACACCACGGGCACCTCCCTGTGAGCACTTTTATTGATAGAACACTCATAAAACTCTAGTCCCCTTCGAAGTAATCTACTCCAGCTTCAATGCACTCGTTGTACCGTTCCAACAACGTCTG